>QJNU01000226.1:0-107098 GCA_004154915.1 Monosporascus ibericus
CGTGTCAGATATAGGGGACATCAGTTGTGTGTTGTATTAGGTCAGTTGCAGGTGCTGTTGCACTCATCCAACTTTAAGTAGCTTAGCTCCGGAACACGTATAGGCCGATCAGTAGGTGACCTTTCCGTATATGGGGTGCGCTACGCACCCCCCAGCTAGCTGACACTACGCACCCCCTAGCTAGCTGACATGTCTCGCTTATATGTGTGAGACGTTAAGCTTATTATTCATAATATTATATCAATAATAATTTAAAATAATTTATTATAAATAATTAATTAATTATAAATTTATTTTAAATTAATTTCTATACGGCGTTAAAAAACTTTTTAATAACGTAATATATTATATTTTGTTATATTTTAAGTAATATTTCCTTCGTAAAAAGTACGTAATTAACTTTAAAAAAACCATATCCGGCGAACTTTAGTAATACATATATAAGTTAAATTCCTTTAAAAAAAAGGCGTTTTCGCCGTTAGAAAAGTAATCGTTACCGTTAATATCGTTTACGTTATTATTAAAGTTTTTAAACTAGGATACCTACTTACGGCCGATGTTAGTAATTACGTTTTTATTAATATAAAAGATATAAATTTATAATTTCGTAATTAAAAACGTTTTAATAACCGTACGGCGTATCTTTTTACTACAATCGATAATAGTTATTATAAGCGGTAATACCCGAATTATCTGTTATAAACGCTTTATTTAACTTATTACTTATTCGCATTTTTTAAAGCTTTCGTTTAATATAAAAATAAAAGCGCAATCAAAAACTAACTTAATAAAAGTTTAACTTATATAATTTAAAACCGGCATATTAAATTTATTTATTTTATAAGTGTTATTAATATTAAAATTTTTAAAATACTATTTTTATATCTTTATATAATAAGGCATAATCCAGAAAATAGTAATAAAATAATTAATAATTAAATTACCTCTTTTTTAACGTATTTCGTAATAAAACGCCTTTTTCTTAAACCGCTTAATAAAAACTTACGTAACGATAAAACCTTCGCACAGCTTTTATTTTATTTTATAACGGATATTATTAATATCTTTCCGGTACGGCCTTTTATTATTATTAGCAACCTTTTTAATCTGCCGCCGAAGTTCTTAAGGGCGTAAAATATTATTAACTACTGAAATTTTAACTATATAGTAACTTTCCTTTTCGAAATAACGATATTTCGAATACGTTTCGTAACGTAACGTTAAACCGTAATTATGTTAAAAGGGTTTTTAATTAAAGCTTATATATATTTCGAATTACTATTCCTAATTTAAAGCTTATCATCGTATTAACTTAATACGCTAAAGGTATTTTTTTACCTTTTTCGTACGCGTTTTGCGTAAATCCTATCCTTTAAATACCGGTACAACGTGTCAGATATAGAGGACATCAGTTGTGTTGTTATATTAGGTTAGTTGCAGGTGCTGTTGCACTTATACAACTCTAAGTAGCTTAGCTCCGGAATACATATGGGCCGATTAGTAGGTGACCTTTCCGTATATGGGGTGCGCTACGCACCCCCCAGCTAGCTGACACACCCCCTTAACGCCTTAAAGCATTCACGGTGTTGATCACTGTACTTCATCACTCTTTAAAGCCATAGCTGTCCATTCCACCTCTCCTCCGGCGATTAAATCCTCCTGATCAGCTAATTCCTCGTTTGAAATAACCCTTAAAGCTTTCCTCCGTTGATTTAGGGTTTCGGTAATATTTATTAATCCTAGCTGCTTTTTGAAGTTCCTAAAGGCTTTTCGTAACAGGGCTTTAATTAATTTATTAACTAGCATATTACCTGTAGGTATATAATCTACTTTAATTAGGTTTCTTTTTGTTACTTTTTGTAGCTAATGGTTATGTATATTTACGTGCCGTAGCTTTATTTGTAATAAAGCAACGTCGGCGTTAACAAACCGTATTATTTATTAAATATTATATTATATATTTAACGGTTTTATATTTAAATTAACTTTTAATTTTGTAATTAATTAAAAAGTAAATAAAGTTTTTTTATAATTTATATAAAAATAATAATTTTGTTTCGGTTATAAAAATAATTATTGTATTTTATTTATTCGCCCGTTATTTTATTACTTTTCCGAATAATTTTATAATATAAATTTAAAAGTTTTTTCGATTAATTAAATTATCCGTAAAAAAAGTATTATTTTAAATATTTATCGAATTTTCGTTACCGAATTATAATATTAACGTTTTAATACCGATTAAGTATAATATAATTTTATTAATAATGTTATAAAATATATTATTAAGGTTTTAATTAAATTATACGAATTAAGATATTATAAAAAATATATTAAGTTACGCATTAATTATAATATATAAAATAAAACCATTTTTTTGGTATTTATTAATTAAAGTTAAATAAATTAAATTAAGAGTTAATAATAATTTAACGTTTATTATTAGCATTTTTATAAGGTTATTTAAAACTTTTTTAATAATTAAGTTAATTAATTTATTTATAAACTTAAATTAAAATAATTAAATTTTTTTATTAAGTTTATTTTTAATTATTTCGATTTTAAAGAATTATTATAAAATTTTATTATTTATAAATATATATTGTTTTTATATTTATTAAATTAATTAATCGACAAAATCTTAATATCTTTTGTTATACGTAACGATTATGTCGTCGACGTAAAAGAATAAAAGCACCCCTTAATAAAAAAAATAATATGGTTCCTAAGGAATAAGTTTAAGTTTTAAATTTTTAAATATATTAATAAACTCCTTTTATTAAAACAAAAAGGATTTTTTTAATTTATATAATACTTTTTTAATTAAAAGTATTTTATTACGTTATAAGTATTTTGAAAACGTTTTTATATATATTTCGTAAAGTAAATTCGCATTAACGAAAACGTTTATAACGTTATATTATTTAAGCTTTAAATTAAACCTAATCGTAATAACGATTAAAGCTTAAAACGACTTTTTAATTAACGTAAATATATATATTTTTTAATAAACGTTTTTAAGTTATTAATTATTTCGTACGACAAAACGGGCCTTATATTTTTAAAGTTAATTATATTTATATCCATTTTAAAACCTCTTTTTTAATTAAAAATTAATTAATAACTTTTTAAGATTTTATTTCGTTATAATTTTGTAAGTAAATTAATTCGGATTTCCGGAACATCTTTTTTAACGGGTATATACTTAATTTTTTATAACCTCGCGGCGGTGGCGGTAAATTTCGCTTATGTACCCGGTTTCGTAACTTAAGTAACGTTTTTTATTTTGATAGATTAAAACCTTTCTGATTAAGGTAACGCATATTTCGGGTTTTTATTTTCCTTAAACCTTCGTAGTTTACCGGCCGATTATTACCCGTATTTATAAAGTAAGTTATCTGTTTTATATTAAATACGGTTTTTTATATTTTATAATTAACTTTAATAATATTTTTATAATACGGAAGGTACGGGGAGTTTATATTTATAATTTATAAGATATTTTCGTTTTTTACCGTTACTTGAAGTTAAATAACGTAATAAAAGCTTAAAGTTATTTTTATTTTTCCCGTTAACGTAATAATCGTAATAATTATTAAGGTAAACGTTAATAGCGGTAATAGTTTAAAGGACGGAAATAATTCGAATATAACGGTTATATAAAGGTAATTAATTCTTTACAAATAAGCTTATTTTTTTTTATTCTGTATGTCTTTTTGGACGTTAATATTATTTTAAAACTAACCTCTTTATCCAACCGGTAATTAAATTATTCTGCTTAAGTTTTTATCTTCTTTTTATATATATATAACGTAATTATTAGCCTGATTAAATATGGTAACTTATCGGAATAAATTTTATAATTCGTTTTCGGTAACGTAAAATAAATTATTTTTAAGGTTTTTAATATTACTAAAGAAGGTAATTTTTTCGTTAAATTAAACGTTTCGAATAACGATAACTTTATTAATTAATAAGTTCCAGATTTTGTAAATGTTCGTAAATCGATAACCGACGAAAAAGTTAATTTATGTTTTAAAATTTAACTTTTAAAGTGTTTTTTTTATGGCGATAATTATTATAACGTAAGCCATATAGCCATAAGCTTAAAGGTAGGCCTGTTAAAGCTTTCGATTAAGTATTATAATGCCGTTTTTATATATTAGGTAAATATAATAAACTTAATATAAGGTTTACTAAAAAAAAACGTATTTTAAAAGACGGTTATATAAATATATTACCGTTTTAAATATGTATACGATTAAAAGCGTAAGTAATTTAATGCCATTTTATATCGCAGTTACTTTTTTCTTAATTATATCCCCTTAACGCTTTATACTGTAACGAACCTGTCATACATCCACCTGGAAGTATGAGCAGTATCCGAAATGGGGTCTTGATTTGCAGGTAACAATAAGGCGAGGAATGATTTATTAGGGGTTTATTCGTTAAAAAGATTTAAAGACTTTTCCCTTAATTAAATAACGGTACAATTGCTTCCAGTTAAAAGCTTAAATTAATAGTTAAAAAGCAAAACTAAATAGGTATTATTTACATAGGAAATCGGTTCGTTATATATCCAATTATCTTTTAATAAGTATGTCGTAAATTTATGTAATTTATATAATTTAGTTCCAAATTACTTAAATTACCTAGATTACTTAAAGGCCAAGCCCTTTAACCGACCTTTAACCGTAACGTACTTCCGCGTTAGGCCTTAAAGGTAAAACCTTAAGATAAGAACATTATTTTCGTAACATTATTTCCTTTTTTTAAGGATTTTTGTCCTAAAGATAAAAACAATAAGTCGTTTCCTTTTTCTAAACCTATTTCTGGACTTGGTTAACCTTTATTATGTTAGGCCGTATTAAAAAACAAAAAAGAAAGTTTCGTTTAAACTAACGCGATTTTCGGAACGATCGTATTAATTTAATTAAAAAATTTGATATTAAGGCTTTTCCGTATTTTTATTATGTTCGATTTAGCAAGGCCGAATATTTTTACGCCTTGAAGTACCCAAGTTACAATAACTATATTCGTCGTTAACGTTTTTCCTATAACGTTTTAATTATAAATTCTTTAAAAAAGATAAACGAAATATAGGAACGTTTTTAAAAGGAGCAACGGAAAGTTAAGGATAATTTTTTAACGTACCAAAAAGTAACGGAAAAGGAAGTGGATAAGTTAAGGCGTTACCAAAATAAAAAATCGAAAAAACTTATTAAAAAATTAAAACGTTTGCGTTTTTAACAAAATCTCCTTAAAAAACGGGCATTAAAAATATTAAAAAAAGGTTTAAAGTTAGATTAATTAAAAAAACGGAAAAGAATAAAAAAAAAAAGGTAATAAGTGGAAATAAAGCAGGTATAACTTGCTTCCGAGATAAATGCCGTAGCAGAAACGTTTATTTCTTTCGATTAAAACGCCGTAAAGTTAGATTTAAGTAGGGGACCTTTGTCGCCTGCGACTTTGGCTGCGCTGGAGACGGTCGGTTAAGATTTTGCCGATGGAACGTTTTAATTAGGTCCATCGTATTTATTAAATGGTTAAATGGTTCTTAAGTATTTTTTTTATATAAGTATTTTTTTTATTTAATTAAGTATTAAATTTTATTTTTAATTATTTTGGAATCCAGTATTTGTTCGATTTCGTACTTATTATTATCTTTTTCGATTTTTAAACTTATTTTTAACGGAACGTTTTTAAGTACTGGTTTAAACAAGGAAATATAGAAAACAGGATATATTTTTATTATTTTAAATAATAACAGTCGGTAGTTAGTTTTGGAAATAACTTTATTAACCTTAAATAAGCCAAGTTTTTTAAAATTAAGCTTATCGCTAAACCTTTTGGTTTTAATTTGTGAGATGTTCGACGTTACGTTTTGTTTTTAACGTAATAAGTAAACCTTATTTTCCTTTGTTAAAATTAATTTTTTAATTCTTTTTTTGTTATAATACTAAGTCATTTTTTGCTAAAGGAAACGTAATTTGGTTTGTAGGCGGGATTGTATTATTTTGATTTTAATTATTATTATTTTTGTTTAAGAAGTTATGGTAATAAATATAAAAACCTTGTGCGTTAATTACTTTAATTATTAGGTTACTGCCTTATATCCGTATATAGCTATATAGGGGGATATGCCTATATTTTCGTTAGTAAACGTATTATAAGTTATTTGTATTAATAACAATAGTTTTATCTAATTGTTTTGCTGGTAGTTAATATAATTTCAAAGGTATTATTCCAAGGTCTGGTTTAGTCGTTCCGTCTAACCGTTTGTTTAGGGGTGATAAGTTATCGAGAATTTAAGTTTAGCGTTTATTTATTTAAAAAAGCTGGTGCCAAATTTAAATATAAAAAGCTTATTTCGGTTAAAAATGATTTTTTCTGGTATTCCGTATTTATTAAAGTAATGTCGGATAAATGTATAGGCCAGTTATTCTGCCGTCGCGGTTCCTTTAAAAGGTAAAAAGTACCTATATTTAATAAGTTTATTAACGATTACCCAAATTCTGTCGTATTCGATTCCGGTAATTAGGTTTTTAAATGGAAAAAGGCTGGTAATAAAATCCCAAGTTATGATGTTCCATACCTTGTTAGGAATGTCGGTAAGTTATAACAGCCCGTAAGGCTTATGGCGTATTGCCTTAACCTTATTGCAAACGTTGCAACTTTTAATAACCTTTTTAACTATTCGGCGTAATTCTGGGAAGTTATATTTTTCTTGTAGCCGTCGGGTAATTTTAAAAATTCCTTAATATTTATATAGTAAGTCTTCGTAAAATTCCTTTATAAATTGTTCCTATTAATTTTTGGGAACATAAATTTTGCCGTAATATAATAGCTAGCTTTTTAGTTATCCTTTTAGCTATTAAAGTTTTTTTTTTTTTTTTATGTCGTAAAAACTTCGAAATTTTGTTAAAGGTTTTAAGGTTAATTTCTTTAAGATTTCGCATAACCGTATAATACCATCCTTATTATATTATAATATCTATATATTTCGTTTAAGAACCTTCGGATTATAATCGCCTTTACGATTAAAAATATCCGTCTAAATATTTTCCTTTCCCTTAATATAATATATTTTAAAGTTAAACCTTAATAGGAAAATTATTTAAGTTTTATGTTATTTATTTAGTTTTTATACCTTTATAAATCGGGTAAGGTTTTTATAATTGGAATAAATATTAAAAAAAATTTTAATTCCGTTAAAAAAAGGTTTTTATTTTTTAAAAGTATTAATAATTATTAATAGTTCCTTGTTATAAATCGGATATTTTAATTCTACGTTTTTAAGTATTTTCGAATAATAAGTTACTAGGTACCATTTATCGTTATCCTTTAATTATTCCAGGACGGCACTTAATACGTAATCCGAGGCGTTTATCTTTAAGCGTTTTTTCTTATATACGTTAAGTAATTTTATTATAGGTCCATTAATAATTACGTTTTTTAAAATCTGAAATGCTTTTTTTGCATCCTTTAAAAACTTAAACTCTTTACCAACATACTTTTTGGTAATAAGTTTTGTTAATAATTTAATTATATTTCCGTATTCCTTAATTAGGCCTCGTACGTATTCCGTAAATCCTAAGATTTATCGGATATCGGTAACGGTTACCTTATTAAGGATAGGTTAATCCTTAACTGTTTTTATTTTAAAACGTTAAATCTGAATTTGACCGGGGGTAAGTATATATCCCAAAAAGTTTAGCTTTTATATATGCCATACGCTTTTAGCTAAATTAATTCGGATATTCGCCTTATTTAAAGTTTAAAGTATTTAGGTTATATATTATTTATACTTTTCTAAAGTCTCGGAGTAAATGAGAATGTCGTCGAGGTAGACAAATACGAACTTATCCAGATACTTCCGTAAAATGGTTATTACCAGGCGTTAGAAACTGGCGGAAGTATTGGTAAGTCCTATAGGTATTATTCAGTATTCGTAAAATCCGTATATTATTTTAAATGCCGTCTTTTATTCTTTTCCTTAAGCCATTTTAATACGGTAATAACCGTTTCGAAAATCAAGTATAATAAATTATTTAACTTTGTTAACGTTTTTTTTTAATATGTTTATAAGGGTTAAGGGGTATTTATTCTTAATCGTAATATCATTTAACTATCTATAATCGATAACTTTTTTAAAAACCAGGTTTTCGTTTTCGTTAATTTTTTGTTTTTCGTTTTTAATTTTTAATACCATAAGGACGGGGTATTCAGTAGGAAAATCAGAAAATTAAATATATTTTTTTTTTTAGATCGAGTTAAATAGTTTTCCATAAGGCTTTTAATTTTTTAGGGTTTATATGATAAATTTTATGAAGTTTAGGATAATATTTCTTTTTAATAGGTATTCGGTAATCCCATTAATTATATGATGGTAACTCGTGGTTTTTTTTGTCCTTAAATAGTTTTTTAAATTTTCGATATTTAGGTGGTATTATTTCGGCTTGATCTGGTACTTGTACTTTTTTAATAATATAGCAGATTTCCTATTCGTCCTTTTTAGGTAATTTTTTGTTGCTTTTTTAAGAAAATATTTAGTATTTTTAGTTAATATGTAAATTGTTGGTTTTAAGTTATGGCATTCTTAAGATAATATCGTATCCAGAAATATCGGTAATATCTAATAAGATTCGTTCTTAATATCCTTAAATTTAAACGGAAAGTTTTTTAATTTTTCGTAAAACTTGTTCGTTTTTATACTTAAATAAATTTCCGTCTATTATTCGTAACTTATAGGACTTTAGCTTATATTTTTAAGGAATTTAATGTTTTTTTGTTATTGCGGGAAAGATAAAATTGCTTTCGGTTCTTAAATCGATTATAATTTTAAATATGTTGTTTTTGTATTAAAATGGAATTTTAATTTAGCTATGTAATCCTTTTGCTGCCTTGCATAAGGTTTTGTAAATTAAAGCTTTTCGATACTTTACTTTCGAGGGCCTTTAGCGTTTTTTAACTTGTAATAATGCCCAGTTTGAGAAAATCTTTATTTGCGTGCTTTTCGAATAACGTATTTAATGCATTAATTGTTTTTGTATTTAAACCATATTTTTTTGCTATATTTGTATTCGGAAATAATCATTTTTTTTAAGTTCGATCCTTGATTTTGCATTTTTTAAGTTATCGGGTTAAAAATGTAAATCTTTAAAGGAGGTATTTTTATATTTAGAAGTTTATATTGGATGTAAAGTATCGGGGAATAATATAAATATTTTTACGATATGGCCCTTTAGCTTTATTTTGATTCGGGATATAAATAATAAGACCTAGGGTATTCTGGTTATCGGGAAGTTTTTATGTATTTGTATTCGTTATTTAATTTTATAAATATCTTTTTGTTTTATTTAGGCCAAAAATTGTTATCTTTTTTAGCTTTGAAATGTACGAGACAGTCGTCGACGTAACAAGCGGTAAAATGCAGTAACTTATGTTGGCTTTTTCGTGGTTTAGTATGTACCGTATATTTAGGAAGCTCGTAAAGCTCCGGGGATAACTATTTATGATTGTTGGCGTTAAGTCGGAACTGTCCGTTTTTATCGTATATTTCATATTAAGATATATTAAGGTGGCAGGAATATCTTAGTTTTATGGCTATCCTGAAGGTTATTTGTCCGGGGTGATATTTATAAGCTTTAGCTTTAAAGTTTTAATAAATAGGGTAATTCTTATACTTTAGGATGTCGTTTTGGATTTAAATGGTGGTAGTAATAATAAATTCTGGTTGGAAGGAAATCGAGCCAACTTTATTTTTTTCCTTTTTTATTTTACTGTTAGTTTCTTATTTAATCGTTCTGGCTTTTTTTTAAGGTTAAGGAATCTATTTTTTCTTGGAATTCCTTTTAACGAAAAAGCGATATTCGTTTTTAAAATATCCTTTTTTGCCATAATTAAAACATTTTATGTTAAACTTATCTTTCTGGGATTCCTTTAAAGTAATACTTACTTTTTTTTAAAGTTTACCCTTATCCTTTTTAGTTCGGTTATTAAAGCTTTTATCGTTATTTTGTTTATTAGTTCCTTTTTTTTCGAGGTACCGGTTAAAGGTACGTCGATTAGCAATAATTACTTTATCGGTATATTTCTTAAAGGATCTTATTTTAAGTATTATATATATCTTGTCCTTAATTTAAGGTTTTAAGTTATCGTAAAAAAAATAAAATAACGTATTTTTTGGTAAATTGAAGATTACGGTTAAATGGTTAAATTCCGTCATATATTTTACTGCTAATTTAATCTAATAAAAAAGGTATAATTATTTTATTACGTATTATTTCTTATTTAAGTTTCCAAATATAGCTTGTATTCGATTCTTAAAATATTGGTAATCGTTAAAGATGTAATTAATAATATTTAAGGATTTTTTAAGGTAGTTTTCCAAATAATTTTTTATGATAAGTTCGAACTATAAGAGAATTTGTCCAGTAAGCAGCTAAAAAATGGCTATTATTTTTTGATAATTTTCCGTTAAAAAGCTTTAATAAAACTTAAGGTAAGTTTTAGTTTAAACAAAAAATCCTTCCATATTTATAATTCCGTTATAAGGTTTTGGGGTAATTAACTTATAACTTTTGATTTCCGGCATTCCGTAATAACTAAAAGGTAAGATAATAGTTTCGCGGTACCGATTGGGGCCGAATAATAAGGGTATTAGGGTTTTTTGCTTTATTCCTTGGGTAGGTTAAGTTATCCTTTTTTTAAAAGGTTAGGGTTTTTTTTTTTTATCCTTTTTTAGGGCTTGGATTCTGCGTAATAGGATTTCTATTTTCTTTTTAGGGGAAAGTTTTTTTTCCTTTCTTTTTAGACCTTAAGGTTTCTGGACCTTTAGTTTTTTTTCCTTTTCCGAATTTCTTTAAACCTTAATGGTATTTTCTGGAGCCGGGGTTAAATGTTGGGTGTAAAAGGAAAAAAAGTTTCCCTTATTTCGAGTTATAAGGGGTATAATGTTATTAATTAATTAAAGAACTTTTTCGATAGGGGATAAATTATTTAATCTGGTTATTAATCCCTTATTAGCTTATAACGGGGATCGGATGTATTGTTTATCTTTTGAACGTCGTTCTGTAATATCGTCTTTACTAAATTTAAAAAAGTTTATGCCTAATTAAGTTTAAAATTATCCGTCGGCTATTAATTAAGGAGTTATCAAAATGTAACAAACTTATTATACATCCACCTAGAAATATAAGCAATATCCGAAATGGGGTTTTAATTTGTAAGTAATAATAAAGCAAAAAATAATTTATTAAGGGTTTGTTAGTTAAAAAGATTTAAAGATTTTTCCCTTAATTAAAAAACGGTATAATTACCTCCAGTTAAAAGCTTAAATTAATAGCTAAAGAGCGAAACTAAGTAAGTGTTATCTATATAGGAGACCGGTTCGTTATATATCCAATTGTCTTTTAATAAGTGTGTCGTAAATCTATGTAATTTATGTAATCTAGTCCCAGATCACCTAAATCACCTAGATCACTTAAGGGCCAAGCCCCTTGGCCGACCTTTAGCCGTAGCGCACTCCCGCGTTAGGCCTTAAAGGTAAGACCTTGGGACGAGAACACTGTTCTCGTAACATATACCTCCGTTTTAAACTTAAATATATAATACTAAAGGTTTAAGTTTAATATTAAAAAAAGGCGATTAAAGTATATTTTGAAATTAATAATCTTTTAAGATCTTATTATCGTATTCGATTATTTAGAAGAAAACCTTATTTTAGTTTTTTAAAATCTTTAAAAAGTATTAAAATATTATAATTAATATATCTTACTTTCGGTTTTTTAAATAAATATTTTAAATAAAGTTTAAGTATTTATGGGTAGCGAATATAACGTATTTATATCTTTCAAGGTTTTTTTCGAAGTTAATAAAGTTGACGGCGATTCTTTAGCCTGATCGGGATGCTTGTTTTCGAAATTCGTAGCCTATTTATCTTTTCGCTTTCGTTTTATTATATACTTGATATTTGATTATTATAAGACTTTTTAGTTGGATTCTTTTCGTATGGGAATGTAACTGGGCGATTATTTCGGGGCTTAAATGGCCTAATCGTAAATGTTATATAATATCGTTACCTATACGTAATAGTTTTTTCGTTTATAAGTTAATATTTCGTTTATAAGTAATTAAGGTTATATAAAATATTATTACGTTAATATTTTCGATAACGAATTAATTAAACTTATTTATTAACGTAATAATTATTTAATTATATTTATTTCGAATAAAATTATTAATTCTTCGGTTATTTTACTAGTAACCCTTTTTCCGAAGTTGCCGGAAAGATACCAGGTTATATACGAAGGTTTCGTAATAAAGTACGTCGTATAAACGTAATATTCTTTAGTTTTTAAAACTTTAAAATAATATATTTACTTTTCCGTAACCTTTAATTAAGACGAAGTTATTCCCTACGTATATTCCGTTACCTTAAATCGTTATCTTATAATTTAAAAACTTATTAATTAAGTTAAAAATATATATCGTAAATTTAAAATTTAAAATAAATAAATTTTTAAAAGGTAAAATAAGGCGTTATTAACATTACGTTAATTAATAATTAAAAAGTAAGCTAGGATTTATTTTATTCCTTTTAAGAATTAATTTATCTTTATAATTAACTTTTTTATAATTTTTAATAAACGGTCGATTTTTTCCTTTAAAAACTAATTAAAAAATAATCCGATTTTTAATTAATAATGCCATTATTTTTATAAATTTAAAGTTTGTTAAAGCTTTCTTAAGGAATGCGTAATAGTATTAAAGTAACCGATATAAGGTATTATAGCATGTTTTATAACGGGTGCCTTAATCGTTTAATTTGTAACGTTTCCGTTTGCTGGCGTTTCGATCCGAATAAAAGTTATTTCGATTATTTCGTTTTAGGCCCCGTCTTAAACTTTTACCTTTCGGCTAACGGTTAATGGGTTTGGTTTTTTCCTGATTAGGATCGTCCGGATTAAATAGTTCCGTAAAAGCCCCATGGAGCGTCGGAAACGCTACCTTGACGTTTTTTTAATATAATTAATAGATAGGTTATAACCTAATAATCTAGAAAGTTAGCAGCCACCTTTTAGTAATTAATTCTGCCGTTTTTTATCTTGGCTTTTTTTATTATCTGAAAGGTAATCGTCCAGGTTTCCATAATTAAAGTTATTGCTATACATAAGTCGTTAACCCATACGATCGTCGTTTTCGTTTCCGGAATTTCGTATCGTTACCCTTAAGCCATAATCTTTTGCCATTTCCCGATTTATTCGTTTAACTTTTTTGCTAACTTTAAGGCTTACTTTAACCGGTTGCGATATTTTCGTTAAGTATTAATTAAAAGCTTATTATCGTATACCTTGTTAAATTCGGCTAACGTAACGTACCATTCCCGTAAATTCTTTTTTAAAAAAAGGTTCGTTTTTTTATTGTTAAAGATATTAATTTCAGAACTTAATTTATAAAACTATTCATACTTTTACGAAAAGTATCGTACTTTTTATTTATATAAGTATATTCTGTAAAGTCCTAATTATAAACTTATCTGCTTTCGGTCATTATCTTAAGTGTTACGAACCAACACCTTACTCACTTGGGCACACGGTCGGGACAAGACTAAGGATAACTACCGATCAGGGTTACGTAATATGGATAAGGATGGATTCGTCTCATCCAAAGACATCCAACTTATAATATATACACTCGTTACCACCATAATCTAGATAAATTACCAGCTTATAATACAACTTGGTTACCCAGATTACCTTTAACAATCTGCTATTACCAGACGTGACTATTAAACGAATCATTACTCAGTTTCCCACGACACTACTACCAACATAAACCGTACGACTAGGTTTAATAGTTGGTTAAACCCCTTAGCCGTCACATTAAGGGTATTCGTTAAGTAGCTCGTTTAATCAACCATTTCGACTTATATGGTTCCTTCGGAGGATAAACTGGCCGCTTACGTTATTATCTGGCAAAATCGTCTTTTTAAATAAGTAGTTATCTTAGGTTTCGTAAGTTTAACAAGTTATTTAAGTAATTAATTAAGATCGATATAATTCCAGATATCAAAAACGCGTACTTTAATCTGGAATTCGCCTTTAAAACGGTCCTAATCCTTAGGTTCTTTATAGATGACGGAGGACATCGACGGTACGGTCGCTATTATTATTATTGAAGTATATAGATAATTGCTATTAATATACAGCCTATATCATCTTAGCAACAGTTGATTAGTTGATATATACGCGAATTGAACGAATAAGACTCTTAATTGTCAGATATAGGGGATATCAGTTGTATTGTTGTATTAAGTTAGTTGCAGGTGCTGTTGCACTCATACAACTTTAAGTAGCTTAGCTCCGGAACACATATGGGCCGATCAGTAGGTGACCTTTCCGTATATGGGGTGCGCTACGCACCCCCCAGCTAGCTGACACAACGTAACGATCATAAGCAAAATTAATACGGGTAAACAATCCGTCCCCTTTTTTACTTTTCCGTACGTTATAGCTACGAGCGCGTACGATATTAAAGCCGTAAGCTTTCGCAAAAGCGTTAAGGGCAGATTCGAAATTTTTAGTTTTCTTTTATAGGCTTAGGTAGCGGTTAAGGGAATTGGGTATCGTAGCATTCGTTAATATAGCTACGAAATCGCGCTTTTGTAAACGGCGCGCTGTTATTCGGCTGTTCTTTTCCGAATCGGACGATTCGGAATTCGAAAAAACGATAATACGTTCGGGATCGGTTTTAATTATCGTAAATTCGAAAATTAAAAAAAGCGGAGGTATTATTATTAAAAAATCGTTATAATATTAAAAGGGTATTAGTTACGTTACGATCGCAAAAATAGGGAAAATCTATTAATATGGCTTAGTTTTCCTTAAACGCGTTAATTTCTAGGCATATATATCAGGCCGTCAAGGATTTGACCGGCCGTTAACAGCTGTATCAAAAAACTAAGGTGTGCCAAGCCTAGAAAAACTAAGGTGCATATAGCATCACTCTTTTCAAGAGGCCGCGCCACTTGGTTCGGGGGGCTAACAACAGAAATTCAAAGTGCGTGTTTCCGACCCGGCTACGTCTACGTATGCCGTGAGGGATATGACGCGGAGCCAGATGCTCGCACGCAGAACGCAGAGTCGAAGCGCTAGCCCTTCAAAAAGGAGCAGGCTTGATGATAACCGAAGCGGCGTTGGCGACGGCAAAGCGCAATCGGTTGACGCCGATATGTGCAGTACAGCTTTGACGGCGAGGAAAGCTGGTGCACCTCTGATCAGCTAACTATGTCCGAAACCGAATCTAATAATGAGGACACCTGTAACGAAATAGAAAGGGGCCGGCAGAGGAAGCGAGGATGGGAGGACTTCCGCGGCACCGAGTCCGAAGAGTCGTATCATTTTTCGGTCCCACCCTTTACGTCATCTATCGGCAAACTAAGAGAGGAGGAACGGGAAGAACGATCGAAACACTTTGATAGCGCCGTGGTTCCGAGGAGCGATCGATCCATGCCCCTTCATTGATTGCGTTCATGATAATGGGATAGCTCAGACGGTTTAACAACACCTAGGCACATACCGCCTTTAATGCACTTTGTTTTCTCGGCGTCGCATTTTGGAAGGGCACTCAGACCACATGACATTCCTATCCCCCTTTAGCTTTTCTACGCCCAACCTGCAGCAATGTACCGCGTTGGTTTCCGCTATATCGCTGGCCCGTTCTGCCCTTGTGTTCCCCCCAAGAATCTTACGGTCTGTAAAAGTTCTGGCAAAATGCAAGAATTATTCCGGGGTTAAGGTCGGAATTGTCTATGTCTGAAATAGTTACCTAAGCTAACAACTTAAGCTCGCGTCCTTCCGTGCGTCGCAAACCGTCAACTTAGGTGCGCTTCTCATGTCACACTATGCAGATTATAAATATATACTTGCACATATTTTCGTACTCGTCCCCCGACTCGACGTCGCGTTAGCGTACCTCCGCACTTGCTCCTTTTTTTCCTACGTTATTGAGCTCTAGGGCACCTGTAGAATAAGGAAAGTATTACTTAGCGGGAAAATACACCAATCTTCTATTCCATCTTTAGTTAAAAATAGGCGAAACGGGAAGAGACAGTTGTACGAATTAACAACGGACGTATTAAATAATAGAAATTTATACAACGATTGTTTAAATAGTACAAAGGCCGAACTCGATAATAACGTAATGCCTGCAGAAGAGATGATTTGTTGAAGGGGCTTTAATGAGCTTTGTTGTGGCCTTAAGTTTTGCAGGAACAAGAAGGTCTAGGCCATATTTAGTCCAGGAGAACCCCCCTATCCAGCTAGTCTCATGTTTTCTCAACCTAGAACAGCAACCTAAAGCACCCCAGTCTGAAGAATTGCAACGCTTTCGCCAACACATAATAAACTACGGAGAAAAAGGCTGAAGAGGAATCGGTGCATAAAAGGCTCATACGTGAAGGTTATAAAGGTAACAGCTAATTCATATATGGAATTAATTCCCTTGATGTCACAGTCAGGCTGATCGCGAGGAAAGGTTGCATAGAGTGTGGGACGTGTGAATTGTCATGGATAATCCAGGCTCTAGGGAGCAGTGGCTAGGAAGCCCTATATATAGTGTAGGAGCCCCGGAACAATGTTGTTACGGGGTCTCAGGGGCTTGATGACTAAGCAAGTGACCCCTATTCTGCGGCACTTGGCCTGAAGAATAATAGTAACTGTTATTATTAATGTCATACGGACGAATGATACTTGAGCTTACTCAAATATCGTAGTTTCAGGCTTTTGCCTAGCCATATACAGGAAAGCAATGGAGGTAATATAAAGCTGGACTCTTATACATGATAAGTAACTTCAAAGAACGCAACGGAGTTCCTGAGTTTATAGCTTGTCTCAAATGGAGTGAAGTAAAGCTATACGATCTTCTGGATCTTCCACCCCCCTTTCTTGACTCGAGCCACCACCATGAAAACAGCCCCTATAGCTGTGAGCGACCCTGATAGGGCAATAAGCCCACCAAACTCGCCAGTGCTGTCGTGGAGAGCTCCAACAAGCGGGATTCCCACCAAGGCACTAGAAAGGCGGCGTAAGAGTTCACGTTCTATAAGAGAAATAAGGGCGGGATATATGCATAAATAATGAGTGGTAACATACCCGATAGATATAAAGCCGCAGGCAATTCCAAACTTCATACCCAAGTCTTCGAGCCGCTCATCAACAAGCGACACGACGCAGGGGGACAACAGGCTTGGGTAGCCACCGGAGATAAAGCCATAAAAGGCCGCAAAGAAAAGAGTGCCAGCTTCGGATGTGTGGTGTGCCAGTGGGAGCCAGATGGCAAGCATGGATAGAGCGGATGTGGCACTTACCACAACCATGACGTTGAACTGGCCCCAATGGTCTGAGAGGAAGCCCGGCAGCACGCGTCCGATGGTGGATCCGCCATTAGCAATCGCAACCGTGTACTGAGCGAGGCTTGCGTTCATGCTGCCAGCAACCGCCGTCTGCGGCAGATAGTTGTAGGGGACCAGAAAGGTTAGCATGCAGAAGAAACCACCCGCACAGAAAGCGGCCCAGGCCCCAGCGTTGTGCCGCAACGCTTCCCAGCGATCCCGGTGAGCAGGGTTATTATCGCCATCATCTGGCTCGGTGTGACTGAATGTAGCACGGGTTTCGGCTTCGTTTCTGGACTTGTTAGAGGCTTCGTCCCTCGACAACATCCGCTCTGCCTTGTCCCGCTCGTTTTTAGATGGAAATGGACCTTCGCAACAGAGAACCCCAATGGCCATGCCACAACCAACGACCAATGTAGACCATCTCACGGCACCTGCGAATCCCTGCGAGTCCAAGAGTCTGGTAACCATGATGGGGAAAAGGAGGCCACCAATACTGCTCCCACTGCTGGCCAGGCCGACGGCCAACCCCTTTCGAGTGGAAAACCACTGTGTCACGCAGACTATGGACGGTAGCGTAGTCCCGGAGCAGGCTATACCGAAGAGGACGCCTTGGCACAGGAGGACCTGCCAATACTCTGTGCATAGGCTTAGCAGCCCTAAGGCTAGGATGCTGATGGCGGCGAATGGTGCGATGACAATCCGGGTGCCGTATGTGTCGACCAGGTGCCCCATAAGGACTCCGGCACTCAGCATGAGAAATTCCGCGAGAGTAGTAATCCAACCAAGCTGCTGCAATGTTGCATGCGGTAACATATCTTTATGGTAGTGATATTGGAAAACACCGCAACTGTAGTGGGACATGTTAAGATATGTTTATGGCCCATAAGCAACGTAGTTGAGAAAGTAACCCACGCGAATACATATCCGAAAGAGCAAGCCTGAATCAGAAAAGAGCCCACCACCGCTCTCCATGCGTAGAAGCCGCCATTGGGCGGCACAAGGGCAGGCGACACTGTCATAGGTGTAAAGAGTGTTGGAGGCTTGAAAATATAAGGCTAAGTAGGATATAAACCTATCAATTTAGAAGGCAACTTCGTGGGTATCTTGGCTACTGTTGACCGCATACGCCGAAGGTAGTATAAAGCTCTTGATGAGCTATCAACTCGATCCTTGGTAAGTCTTTAATATGCCGCTTATGAGTACGTCAGAAATGCTTTGAATAGCCCAAGGAAATATACTACAGACCATCCGGTCTTCTTTATAAGAGCCCACCATTATTTTCTGTTGTTGCCAAACCTGACGGAGGCGATAGGTAGTATACGGCCCTCCTATAAGGACGGTAGGGGAAGCCGCGGAGACGCTAGCCGTTTTGGCTAGGCCAAGGCCGCGGACTTCATGCAGGAGCCGGCCTCAGCAATTCCTAAGCCCCCTGTAATCTGCGTTCCGAACCAACTGTCCTCACAGGTTCCGAGCCAGCACATCTCATGCATCTCATGCGCAGCTTATCTGATAACGGCAAGGAGCGCAGTAACAACTTAGAAAGGATAATCAACCATGTTTCGTTGACTTCAAACAAGGCTGGGCTCCTGAGCTTTTACGAAAGACAAACTCTAACCTTTTTCGCGACGCTGAGGCCGCGGGCTCAGGCTTCAGCACTTTCAGCAGCCTGGCGGCCATGAATCCAGGCTCTCACGGTAGTCACCAGATAGTGATACCTCCAGTCTAGACTGCCACTTTACCATCGGTATTACTCCATCAGTCATGAAGCGGAGCAGCAACGGAATTCCAGTCGGCATGGTGCAACGGTGGACACGGCCACCAGTAAGCTGCAAGTCGTGTCGCTCGGGCAAGCGGAGGTGCAATAGAATACACCCATGCAGTAACTGTGCGCTACGGGGTATCGAATGCGAGTATGAAAAGAAAGATAAGGAGGCACTCGCAGGGGCGCCAGCAACTGCCACAGGTAAGCAGAGCAGCCACCGTTATCACCCCCTTAACATGAGAACTTATCATGTTAATTCTTTACTCCTCTGTAAACATAAAATGTGAATGTGAATTAACTGGGCTGACGACTTGACAAAACACAGTAATTACCAGCGCCGGCGCTGCCTCACCGCAAGCAGGTATCCAGCAATCATTACCTCCCTTGTATGTTTCTCTCTTATTCTCTCCTTTGCCGGGTATAGCATGTAGCACTATTACCTTGGATTATCCTTAGGCATGGTAAGGTATGGAAGAAATCACGCCCATTAACCCCCTTCGGACAGTAACGTGGACGAGATATTGGGACGGATTCGTAAGTTGGAGAGAGCTGTATTTAAGAGGACAGATAGTAGCTCAGCCAACAATTCTATATCATCTTCGTCAGGGTCCAACGGCACAGAACTTACCGTTCACGATACCAATCTCTCCAGGCCCCTCTCATCCCCGGCCTTCACCATTGACATAGCTACCACCGCAACGACGAGATGGGCACCCATGGAGCTCCATGTCCCTGCTGTCCTAAGAAACCAAGGCTTGCAATCTGATTCGAAGGCCATATCCAAACACCTGCCAACCAAGGACCAGGGTATGGAGCTCTTAGAGCACTTTATTCACTGCGTGCAGCCGACCTTCGCTGTTCTCCATGTCCCCTCGACTCGGGCATTGGTCGAGCAGACCTACCAAGCCTTGCTTGGAGGGCCTGAGGAGCCCGAATCCGTCAATCTCCTCCTTTTATTTAGTATCTTCGCTAGCGCCGCCTTAACCTGGACGTCGCAGCTTTTGGAAAAGGTAGGGGCAACGCCGGCAATTGCCCAGGACGCTTTCGCTACCTACAGTGGCTTAGCCATCTCGATTTCCGAGTCCGTTTCCCCATCGACCGTGGCTCTAGAAGCCATCTGCGTCCTGGTCCATGTACTGACGAATGCTGAGGGTTTTGGGGAGCAAGTTCATCAGCTCCGCAACCGGGCCTTCCTCATGGCACGCATCATGCAGATTCACCGCCTCGACACCTCTCAAAGTCGCGAATTGAGGAGGGTCCAGGAGGACTGTAACATGATCCAGGTCGAGCAACAGCGACGCATCTGGTGGCACATGGTCGCCAATGACTGGCTACTCGCATTCTCAGGAGGTGCCCAAGAGGGAACATACATCTTCCATCCACAGCACATGAATGTAAACTACCCCTGCAACATCGATGACTGCATTACTACAACGACTAGAGAACGGCAACAACAACGTCAGCAAGAGCAATTGTTCAACTTTCCCGCCTCTACCGCCACATCCATGTCATATTTCCTCCACAGGCTTTACCTGGCTGATCTCTGCCGCGAGGTCATCGACACGCTGCCCTCAACTCTGCTGGAGCCACAAAAACTCGACTACAACGTTTTGCTGATGCTGGATGTAAAATTTCAGGATTTAATCGAATCTCTCCCTATATTCTTCCAACGCAGACCGGAAAACATTCAGAAGAGCCGTGAGCTTTGCCGGGAACGACCTTACATTGCCTGGCAGCGGACCTCGCTCCACTTCAGCATCAACACGTACATATGCCGCCTCCATCGACCTTTCCACGTTGAAGGTACAACAAATCCGAAATATGAATTCTCCCGAATGCGTTGCGTTGAATCCGCTCACGCCGTCCTCGACCTGTGGCGTTCGATGGCCGACCTAGGGGGTGGTGTTGGCTTGAACCCGGCGCGCTTCTGGACCCTAGCTCAGCACGTCTTCCTCGCCGCCATCACGCTCGCAGCCGAAGTATCGTTAGACCCTACCGCGCCGCTCGCCGAGGCTCGCAGGTCCGAAGTGCTGGCCACGTGCAGGCTGCTCGAGGACCTGCAACACGAGTCGCCCATGGCAAGGTACAGGATCCAGCAGGGGGTGCAGACACTTCTGTCGACGCTGCAGAGAAATCAGCAGCAGCGGCAGCGACGATCGCAGAACACCGGCTTAGAAATGAATGGTAATGCTGCGCTGTTGTACGATGGCCCGAGTGACATGCCTCCCACAGGCGACCAAACACCCGCGCAGCCAAGCGAGTCGTCCGGGTCGGGGAATTCTAGTCACGGGGCAACCAGGACGCCTTTCGTATTCACTGGAAACTCGACAGCATGTTCCGGAGCTAGCTTCACCAGTGAGACTATGGAAGACTGGGGCCAACTGTCGACTGACTTTTCTGACACCGTCCCGGGATGGAATACGCCACAGTGGAATTCCTTATGGGAGGACATAGACTGGACTCTGGGCCCAGGACTCTAGTCGCAAATATATCTCTCTATTTCTTTCTTTCTTTAAATTTTTTTTAAAAAAACCAAAGAAAAGATTTTTGGGGGGGAGGAGTGGGGGTACCTGACATCCTGAGCAGTGTAATCGCATACATGGCAAGCGTGCCATGTCGTTACCGGTGTCAGGGTGTCATCGAATTTTGTGACATATAATCATTAGTTAAGGAGTTTCTGAGCAGTTTCACCAAATTCATAGGTTACCAATCAGATAAAACCATTTTATGCTGACCAGACGATCCTGCTCAGCAGTATCTATATTAAGTACCATATTTTTAAGATATATCCCTTACCACCTCTAGATGGGCTAGATAGATTCTCGAAGGAAATATCTCCTCCATTGCTCAACGTATCTGCATGGAAAAGGTCTCATACTACCTTTTTGGGGCGTTTGAGGGTTCGGTTGGTTTTAGTCAACCTCCTTTTAGAGCACCACGCCGCAGTGAGCCCCAGAGCGTAGGCTTTCACTATCATGCGGGGATGCTGAAAATGAAATATTAGTTGAAACCCATCTCCGTCTAGAACATAAGAACCCTACTTCCTCTTCGGTTCCCGCGTCGCACTTTTCTGATGTGATTGACCGTCAAGGCCCTCATATTACAACTCCGATCGCACTGAGTGATACTGTTACGGCACGTATAAGGTAGAGTCAAGCTCGAAGCAAACATGATGGATACACCGCAACGAACAGCCGTAGATTGGTCTACCCCTGATGCGCTTTGGAAATTGGAAGCAGGTCTCGATGGAGAGTAAAGACGCTGGGCTGCTCAGGCTGGGGTCCGGAGCACACCTTGCTGTTGGCGGCTATGGTGAGGGTGGTAGAATTATCGAGAGCATCAACTCTATATCGGAGTTTGCGCACCGCCCCATGCTTACCAATGTCGTGCGGGTTCTGGGTGCGGTCAAGGCGCAAAAAGAGCAGGGGGGCATCCAATCCCAGCCTGTTGAGGTGATCCTGCTATTTCCGCCTAACCACGGTCTCTTCAGAACAATGGTCTATGTGCCGAATCCAAGCTGGCCCTCGAGAGCCTGTCGAACAAGCACCAATCCAAGGATTGGTATGTCTATCTCAGTGTTTGTGGCACCATTATTGGGTGGCCGCATGGCACCGGCTTGATGGAAGGTAATGATAGACTGGCAGCCGGTATTGAGAAAAAAGGGTGTATATGCCTCCTTTATTGTGAGAATTTCTGGGGTTACTGGCTTCTAGCTATTCCAGATGCGAACCTTTTCCAACTCGGAAATGGCAGTTTATATAACATGTCTCAGGTCAACGTCCGCCGTATCGCACTGCGAGCTGGAACCACTTTTAGTGGATATCTCGGGCAAAATGTCATCTGCCCCTAACCTGCCGAGTTTGCTAGATCAGATCTAGACAGGCCTTGAGTTTGAGCGGCAGATGAAGGTGGCTCCCGACAGGAAGCCCTTCCGGATGACCAAGACGCTGGCATTTTCGCAGCGGCGGATTTGTCCCCTAACCATGCTGCCCCCAAGTTACACCGTCGTCCGTTTGTCGGCCGGGATACTTTCCGCTTCCCTGACTGGGAGACGCAGGTAGCGCCGCTTCATGCCTCTCTACCGGGGCTTGTCGACCTCGACCGAGTGGTCGTCATTGTCGGGCCTGTGAAATGGCTAAGTGGCCAGAGAGAGGCCACCGGAGATCCTTACGTAGCATTTGGCTAATTACGCTTCCCTGCTCTTCAGGGTCGTGTGGAAACAGTCGCACTCACTAGGAATCGAAACAGATGACCACTTCTCAGTGCAAGGCTACGTCGAAATGCCATGGGAGACTGGGGCTTATCAAATACCAGGACGATTCCCTCAAGGGCTCGCTGTACTATTGCGGCTGGCTCGAGACTAGCAGCGACGGTCCAATAAATGATTATGGCGTGAAGTCCAAGTACCAGCAAGAAATCCTTTCGCGCAGCGGTATCCGCATTTTTTTAGCCGCCTGCTCACGACCCCCAGAACCCGAGCTAGCAGATCCTGCATGATGTGGCCATGGTCGAGGACCTCGAGCCGTTCGAGGTCTCGACTGAGGTAGCCGATGGCCTCAAATGGCAGCACGGCGATAAGGTTGATGTAACGGTAGTTGACGGGCAGATGCATGCCAAGATCAGGACCGGAGCTACCGTTACGGTTCCCAAGGCTACGAGGCTTAGAAACGCCGTCGGAGCGCAGCTGTCCACAGGCTGGGATGCCAGGGTGTACGGCATTTCCCTGTTCACACTACTTTCGACTGTGGAGGCACTTCTATCAGCCAGCATTAGGGATCCCTTTGAGTTATATCACCATGTCCACGTATCCGAGGCCGCCATGTGTATCGGCTCGGGACTCGGGGGGAAATCTTCCATCCGCAGCATGTTCAAGGAGCGATTTATGGATCGCCAGGTGCAAAACGACATTCTTGTCGAGATCTTCATCAACACAACGGGTGCCTGGGTCAACATGTTGCTAATGGGCGCTTGTGCCACCTCACTAGAGCCAGTCGATAATAGATTCGATCTAATAGCAACTGGCAAAGCGAAGGCCTGTCTCGTAGGTGGCTTTGATTCCCAGGGGTTAGATATCAATATCAAGTTCTCGAACATGCCGGCCAATATTCAAACAAGGACGCCGCCGCTGGACGCGAACCCCATCAAATGTCAAGGCCAGTGGCTGGGTTTATGAATGCGGAAGGTAGTGGCGTGCTGTGATGATCGAGTCGGATTTCAAATCTCATACTTTAGGCAACGAGTAGAACCTAGCCCAGTGCGCTGGCCACGGCAAAGCTAGCCATCGCGGTGGGCACTTCCAATCCACGCAATTGTGGCTTTGACTCACATAGCCAGTGAAAAGATCCGTCGCTCTGTTCCTGCACCCAGTAAGGGCCTCAAAACTCTGGTTAAAGAAAAGGATATGGGTCCATCGCAGTCAATCTTGTCCACCATGCTCAGCCCAGCCCTTGTCAAGGATGCCGACCTCAAAGCCGTACTAGATGCTCTCTCGCCATCGTTAGCGTCTGAAATAATCGAGAGTATCGTAACAATACTGAACAATGCCAGCGAGCTCGTTACCAAGGAGACCGTCAACGCGCTTAAGACAGTGCTTTCTAGCGTGCAGCCACTTATCGACAGCCTGAGCACGATCGATCTACAAGGTCTCTCCACGGCGGTTGAGCCACTGATGACTTCTGGTCAGTGGAGGTCCCGTAGAGCTTATGGGCAACGCAGAGATCTTGTTTGACAGTCCAATCCGCCAACTAGACTAAGAGCTTGGGATTGAGGGCTGCCCCATTGCTAGTGTCTCTCGGCAAGATCGATTTAGAAAGCCTGATCGGACAAGTGAAATATCTTCCGAATTTCCTAAACTAGATCGATTTGGCTGGCTCCATAGACCAGATACAGCCTCTTCTGGACTTGTTAGGAAAGCGAGCCCCTGGGGGTTTTCTGGAGAAGGGGAGTCCCGTCATGGACGTTCTGGACAAGATCGACATCGTCGGACTGCCTCTCTGCTCCTGTCGCCCCCAACCGTCGACGGGCTCACGAGGCGCGCCAACAACGCCGAGCTGCTACTGACGAGCGTCTTTGTCAACGGCACGCAGACCATCGTCGGAGGCGCGGCGCCGCTGGTTGGGCCATCAAACGGGTCGACATTACGAGCCTCCTGGAGCGGGCTAGGCCGCTCTTCGAAACGCCGAATCAGCTCGACTTGGCCGGCCTCGTCAACGCCGTCAGGTCGCTCCTCGGGGCCTTCGACCGCATTGACACCGAGGGCATCGTGGACCAGACCGCGTCCCTGATCACGCCGAAGTCAGTCAAGGGCGTTGTGACCGTTCCGAATAGCGCGGTAGAGCTTTCTGATCTCTGCTTTCGACTCGCAGACAACCGAGCTTAGAGGCCATGCTACGCTGGTAAGTTCTCCGCTATTCTAGTCTACTCGTTACCCGATGCCTGCATTCGAATCATCTGGGGGTTACGCTTCCTGACAGATTTGCCTCTGCCGCACATACTATGGCATCCATTTTGGATTTGATAAGGCCTCTCCTTCATATGTTGCTTGATAATTGAAACCTTACCAAGCTAGGGGGTTTAGAGTGGGGAAACCACAAGAAGGAGAAACCTAGGAGCGCTGAAAAGGTATGTAATCAGGAGCATTGTGATTTCTTTTTGAATGACGGGGAGCGTAATGAGGATATGAATGGAATCTCCTCAAGAGGAGGCTCTAGGGGCAGCACGCAGGGACATTGACTGGCAGAGTCCATATCGCAACAACGTAGACGTCTATGTACTTACGGCCCCGAGTTCCGTAACTACAGGCGGGCATCCTGACTTTTCTCGCAAGGACATACCATAGTAGGACAGAGTTAAACTTCAGAGGCCATCGCGGATAGACAAGGTTTGAGACACATCTACAATTGCTATGTGTCTTCATTGCGTTCGATTGGTTGGTTCGGTATTCAGATCCGATCCCCCCTGTGCCGCAGAGGCCCGTCTGGTTCTTATTATCTTCTAACGGTAGCAGCTAGCTGTTTGGACAGCCAATCAGATGACATAATTGCTGAAGGGCGCACTCTTCTCTCAAGCCGCCCCACTTTCGGCATATGCATGAGAGCACCCGGTGGGGATGTGGTATGCAGGAAAGGAGGCACGTTCACGAAGCCGGATGACTGCGTCTGGAAACTCGCTCTTGAGAGACCGTCTGTGGGGCTATGTCGATGAAGAGTGCTGTTTGGTTAACCAGCTTCAATTATAACTGTCCGGCGGTGCAGAATGGAGCTGCAATTCCTAAATTCTCCCTGCATATACTCGGTTGCCTAGAATAACATGGTATGAATGCTAAGGGTACCAGGTATACTGAGTCACCTCAAGCGTCTGCGAGTTTCGAGCTACGCACTAAGGAGACACCTGGGTAGGTTTTGCTTGTTTATCATATAAGGATGTAGTCAGACAAGGGTCTAATTAAAACGGTAACATCGTAAAGATGAGATGCAGCTATGCGTGGGAGAAAGCAGGAATACCTAGGTATAAAACCAACCTACCTAGGTATGCTTCGTGCTTTCCTGGACGGATGCATGCGGCCACCTATCAGGTCGGCCTATGATCCCCGAAAGCGGAAGCAGCTTTTGCGTGAGCTCCAGCTCCGACTCAATGAACCTTGACGGACTCCGGTACCTACACCGTACTAGGTAGCTCCGATGGCCCAAGCTCCCTCCATGCACCCCACCTCGTGCAAAGTGCGGACATGCATGTGTGGTTGCAGATTGCATGTACTTATTTACTTGCTAGGTACGGAGCACTGTCTGCCAGTACGAAGTAAGCGGCGGTCGAGGTGTTCGTTGTCCTTGCCGGCGAGCGTTATCAAGCTCAAGAAGTTCACGGTCAGGAACAAAGACGGTCTGAATTGGCTTCCGTTGCCCCACTCCCCCACTTCTGCATGATGTATTCTGGGTTCTGACGATTCTTTTATAGGTTTAGATCCACGGCGAGCTGTAACAAGTGAGGGCTAGCTTCTCTAGCAGGCTCAAGTATCTGAACACGATGAAGCTAAGTATTGTGAACTGGGTAGGCTAATGTTGCCTGCATTGGTGTTAATGTAGCGTTCTCCAAAGTACTCTCTACTTAGCGCCCACATGGATTGTGTCTGCTGCTGTGCGAATTCTTAACCATTACCTTACTCGCCTCTTTTTTCCTCTTCATTCGCCATCTTCCATCCGTAACCATCCTACTCGACACCTACATTGAAGTAGCCAGGGCGGAGGAGCACCAAAGAGGTATTACGGTCCATTTTCACACTCCTCCTTTGGTATTCCTAGACTTTAATACCGCTGTTCCTCAGCTGCCCACTATTCTTGGAACAGCCGCTTTATTGCGTACCGGTGATATCATAGGCATTTCTCCCTTATCCTACCTTTCTGCCCGCTAGCTGCTTAGCTGGGTGAAGCTTGCGGGCATAAGAGCTACACCCACATCATGAGCAGCACCGACGGCAATGACGGCGGCTTCGCATCCTGTCGGTGGCCCGTATGGGAAGTCGACGATTTCACCACATGCTTCCAGATAGAGTAAGTCCTGCCAGCCCCAGCTGTTTTCCCGTCGCACCAGGTAGAGCCAATAGATCACAATATCAGTCTTCGCTTGTCTCAGTATGCGACGTCATCCTTGTTGCTGACTTGTGCCACTCCAATCCAATAGCTACCTTAAAATCATTTTTCCTCTGGTCATAATATTCCTATCTATTCTTCACCTCGTAGCACAGGCCATCCACCGCTATGTCAAGGCAAGACGAGCTACCGATTATCGCGAGATACCGAACCACAACAATCATACAGAATTACCACCTGATGAGGAGGATTCGTTGAGCACGAGTGAAGAGGGAGAGGGTTTGTCTATCGCTGGGGCGGGCGGAGGCCACCTCGCGCTCGTCCGGACCACTACCAAGGGCTCCATTGTCCAGGCCGATACTCCCCGTGGCGAGAAGCTGTTGGTCGTACTGGAGGAGCTTGCGATACTCGGCCTGGTAGTTACTAACGTCGTTGCCCTCGTGACCGACACCTATGATGGCCGGGGCAGGTTCGCAGCTATTGCAGGCGCGCTTACTTGGGCTTACACGCTGGTTCTCGCCTCGCTCCGACTATTCTTGGGAAGCACCAAATGGCGAGTCCCGCGGTTATGGAACCACACCGCCACCATCTATGGCTTCCAATGGCTGTTCACCTTAGTTCTATTTCGCTCCGTCCTCGTCCGCCCGAGCTCCAGGCTTACCCAGATTCTTATCATCGTCGAGTTCTGCCTGACGACTTTCTTGTTCGGGGTGGCTATGACCACTAGGAAGGGCAACAAGACCGTCGTTCTGGAATGGGAGGGTGACATTGAACCCTCACGCGAACCTCTGGCTTCTCTATTTTCTCTTTTGACATTCTCATGGATTGATCCCATGCTCTTGCAAGGCTTCAGGGAACCGCTTGAGCTCAAGGACGTGTGGAATCTGATACCGCGTGACAAGGCCGCCAACGTCCTCGCCGATTACCGTCAGGTCCAGAAGACAACCATTCTGGCACTGCATCTGATGAAGTACTTCAGCGGTATGGTGGCCTTGCAATGTCTATGGGCTGTTTTGGCTGGCTTCTTGACCTTCGCGCCGACCCTCTTGCTCAAGGCCATCCTCGAGTATGTTGAGAGCTTCGACATGGTCGATGCGCTTGACGCGCCGACACGCACCCCAATGAATGTGCTGTGGCTGTATGTCATTCTTCTCCCGGTCACAGATGTCATTCGATCCATTGCCGACGGTCAGGCCTTGTGGATTGGTCGCAAAATCTGTATTCGCATCCGTGCCATAATTATAGGAGAGATATACGCCAAGGCACTTCGTCGAAAAGCAGCTAGTGGCAAGGATAAGCTTCTAGATGACCCAGACGGGGCCAAGCGGACCAAGCTCGAGAAGATCAAGCGGTTTCTACGGCTCAAGAGGAGTGATAAGAAGGCTGATGGTCGAAACACGGAAGGCTCAGCCGATGGGGACGCTGCTACGAAAGATCCAACAAAGGAGGGAGACGAGCAGGCTAATCTGGGAACTATCATCAATTTAATGTCGGTGGACAGCTTCAAGGTCTCTGAAGTGACGGCCTATCTACATTTCCTGTGTGCGAGTGCGCCCACTCAACTCACGGTATCTATCGTGCTCCTCTGGCGCGTCATGGGCAAAAGTTCTATTCCCGGTCTTGTCGTGATGGTGTTACTGCTCCCTATAAACATTATCCTTGCCAGGGCCTTTGGCTACACCCAGAAAAAGATTATGAAAGCCACGGACAAGCGAATCCACACGACGAACGAAGTCCTGCAGAACATCCGAATTATAAAGTATTTCGCCTGGGAACGCCGCTTCGGCGCTATTGTTGACGAGAAGAGGACTGCCGAACTCAAGGCTCTAAGGACACGCTATATCATCTGGTCGATCGCTGTTGCTATCTGGAACACCGTCCCGGTTGTTATCTCGTTCTTCTCTTTCTTCGTATACACCAAGATTGAACACAAACCTCTATACCCGTCTATTGCTTTCACAGCCATCTCGTTATTCTTGCTTCTGAGAGTCCCGCTAGACCAGATAGGAGACATGATAGCGCACGTGCTAGAGGCAAAGGTATCGGTTGATCGAGTTGAGAAATTCTTGAGCGAGGATGAGACAGAAAAGTACGAGCAGTTAGGCACCGACAACATCGACGAAGATGGAAACAGGGTCATTGGCTTCAGAGACGCTACCTTCACCTGGGGGGCGAGGAATGACGCCGCCGAGGATGGGACACTGGCCTTCCGCCTTCTGGACCTCAATGTCGACTTCAAGATCGGAAAGCTCAATATAATTTGCGGCCCTACCGGCTCCGGAAAGACCTCGATGCTCATGGCCCTGCTTGGTGAGATGACATTAAACAACGGCAAGGTGTACCTCCCAGGCGGGAGGAGCCGTGAGGATGTTCGACCTGATCCGGAGACGGGTCTCACCGAAACATGTGCCTACGTCGCCCAGACCGCTTGGCTGGTGAATGCCAACGTCAAGGACAACATCTTGTTCTCTGCCCCTTACGATGAGAAAAGATACAAGGACGTTATAGTTGCCTGTGCGTTGGAGCGCGACCTAGAAATCCTCGACAACGGCGACGAGACCCTAGTTGGTGAGAATGGTATTTCGCTATCTGGTGGCCAGAAACAGCGTATTTCCTTGGCTCGTGCCGTATATTCAAACTCCCGCCATCTGCTTCTTGATGACTGTCTTAGCGCCGTCGATTCACATACCGCAAAGTGGATCTTCAATAACTGCATTAATGGGCCGCTCATGAAAGGCCGAACATGCTTACTCGTTACCCACAACACGACCCTTTGCGCCCCGTCTTCTGACTATGTTGTTATGCTAGACAACGGCAGGGTTGACATCCAAGGGTCGGCAACCGAAGTTATAGCATCTGGAAAGTTGGGCGAGGAAATACAGAACAGGTCCCGACCAGGTTCTTCCCATGTCTCTCGCGTCCCATCTCGGGTCCCCTCCAGTGTAGGCGAAGAGAGCGGCGCCACGCTCATCGACGACGGAGGTAATAGATACACGAGCGGCAAGCCTACGACCAAGAAAGAGACGAAATCGAAGGAGGCCATGGAAGAGACCAAGGCCACCGGGTCTGTGAAGTGGCCTGTAATCAAGTTGTATCTAAATGCTATGGGCCCATGGTGGTTCTGGGTCATTTCTATCCTCGTGTTTGGCGGTCAACAATTTGGTGGTGTTGCATCGAACCTCTGGATTCGACAATGGGCCAACAGCTATACCGAACAGGGCGAAGAGGGCGTGGCAGGCTTTCACTTGAGCGCATCCTCGCAAAACTCGATTAGCTCTTTCGCATCACCGATCTCCTTCGCTCCTGTCGTCAATTTTATCAAGACCGCCGGAACGCCGGCAACCTATTCCACCGCAACCGCGCCGGACGTAGATGCCGACTACTACCTTCTCGTGCTTGCGTTGATTGGCATAGCAAGTGCATTCCTCGCTCTCATTCGAGACTTGTGGGTATTCTTCGGCTCCCTTACGGCGTCCCGCAAGATCCACACCGGGCTCATATCCGCCGTCTCCCGAGCCAAGTTTAGGTTCTTCGACGTCACTCCTCTGGGACAGCTTATGAATCGTTTCAGCAAGGACCTTGAAGCCGTAGACCAGGAAATCGCACCGGTTGCTATCGGAGTTATGAGCTGCGCACTAGGTATCGTGGTCACCATTGTGCTGATCGCGTTCATCACGCCGGGCTTCCTGATCGCAGGCGTTTTTATAACCGTGTTATATGTTCTCGTGGGTATCTTCTACCTGAGAGCATCTAGAGACCTCAAGCGTCTCGAGTCGGTGAATCGAAGCCCCCTTTTTCAGCAATTTGGCGAGACTCTATCGGGTGTTACTACTATCCGTGCATACGGAGACGAGCGCCGCTTCATCAGGGAGAACCTGACAAAGATCAACACACAATCTCGTCCGTTCATCTTCTTGTGGGCCGCTAATAGATGGCTCGCATTCCGAACCGACTTCCTCGGCGACTTCGTGGCATTCTTTGCCGGTGTCTTCGTGATTGTCAGCATCGGCAAGGTCGACGCCGGTTCCGCCGGTCTCTCTCTGAGCTACGCCATCAGCTTCTCGGAGAATATCCTGTGGCTTATCAGGCTCTATGCCATAAATGAGCAGAATATGAACGCTGTGGAACGTGTCAAGGAATATCTCGAGGTAGAACAAGAGGCAGAGCCGATCGTAGAGAAGAACCGACCTCCCCAAAACTGGCCAGCGCATGGTTCCGTCGAATTCATCGGATATTCCACGCGCTATAGGAAAGAACTGGATCCGGTCCTGAAGAATGTCACGTTCAAAATCCAACCGCGCGAGAAGGTAGGAATCGTTGGTCGCACTGGCGCTGGCAAGAGCTCCCTCACACTCGCCATCTTCCGTGCTCTGGAAGCCGATGGCGGTAAGATATTGATCGATGATGTCGACATTGGCAAGATTGGTCTCCAGGACCTTCGAGAAGCTATCACCATTGTCCCACAGGATCCGACATTATTCACCGGCACCATCCGGACAAACCTCGACCCCTTCGACCTCTACACGGACGAGGAAATCTTCACCGCGCTCCGCAGAGTCCAGCTCATCGGGCCAGACGAAACACCAAGGACACCTATAACCCCCGCTAATGGTCAGAACTTACTACCATCTACCGTTGCCGCTGCCGGCGGCGCTACGGTCGATGATCAAGTCCACGAAGCGATGGCGACGGGTTCCTCTACGCCGACCCTCGCAACCAACAAGAATATCTTCCTGGACCTCTCTTCGCCAGTGGCCGAATCCGGCAGCAACCTGTCTCAGGGCCAACGCCAGCTCCTGTGCTTGGCACGTGCCATGTTGAAGAATCCGCGGGTGCTGGTCATGGACGAGGCGACTGCATCCATCGACTACGCGACCGACTCTAAAATTCAGGACACTATCCACGAACTGAAGAGCACCATCATCACGATCGCTCACCGTCTCGCCACCATCGTCGACTACGACAAGGTGCTCGTCCTGGACCACGGCGAGGTCGTGGAATACGGACACCCCTACGAGCTGATCAGGAAGAGCGGCAAGGACGGCCAGTTCAGGCAGATGTGTGAGATGAGCGGCGATCTCGAAAGCTTGACCAGGACGGCTAAGAACGCATGGGAGAAGCACAGGCTCGTGGACGACGAGTAGCACTTCCGTCCGGGATCCTGAGAGGGGCCACCGCGGGGCGTAGGAAGATTGCCACCCGAACGTGACGACGGTCCTAGAGTGGTTAAAAGGCTCCGACCGGTCGTCCGATTAGTTCGCAGCGCCTAGAACTGAAGGCTATGGCGCGTGTGCGCGTGCATGGCCGGGATTGCCATCGGCGTTTTGGCGCAAATAATGACCATTGCCGCGCCTGGCTAGGAGCTAATGTAGGGGGCTTCCCGCCGCACAGGCGTCTAGCATCCCCTTAGCTGGCTGGCCAGGTGCGCGCGTACATAGATGGAATGCTGGTTCGTTGGGCTACATGTACATATTTCTTATTAATACAGTAAAACTCTAAGCATAAAGTGCCCCCGGGCTGTATGTGATTGTGGTTTGTATCGTGTAAGAAGAAGTATGTTCGTCTCTACATGGCTTAGATCGATATTGGTGTTGGGCCAGATGTGGCTCGTATTTCATGGTGAAGATAAGCCGGCGCGCATCCCCTTCGCTGTGTTACTGTATCATGGGAGGGGGCAGTTGAGACTGGTCTCGGACATTTGCACCTATGTAGTGAACGAAATGGTCGATGTCCGTCCAGGGGTGAAGGTGAGGGTCTCTAAGTTGGATGAGTCGCTATCTGGATATAGGAGTCTAAGGTCACTTATCTGCTATTTCCAGGTATCGACAGAGGTCGGCGACTTTGACCGGCGGCTTTGATGGACGTCCAGGTGCGACCTGAGGCATTACAGGGAAAGGACGGAACAACGGTCTAGGGCGCTTCAGTCGGGAGACCGCTCCGTAGGGTCGATTAATTGGCGACGATCTAAATCCACCGAGCGCAGTTCTCCTTTTCCTATGGACTTTTGTCATAGCTATGGAGATATACACCAAAGTCCGAAGAATGGCAAACGAACAAGGTCGATATCTCCGAAAGCATCTCAGCTTCAAGTCGAATAAGCAGTGACCCCGATATTAAATGGGTCCGTGCCTGCTGGATTTCAGACAAAATCTTCCCATTCAAGGATGGAGCCATCATTCACTTCGGTGACTTTGATCCCGAGGACCATATAGCAACGCGTCAATCCAAGTTGTCAGTCTTCGCTTATCTCTAACAGTTCCATGCTAGAGTTGGATACATGGTGGCGAAGCAGTTAATTTATACCTACAGTTTGGGACAATTATGTCAAGCGTGCAGAAAACTAAGGAAAAATGCGGATTGGGCTGCGACGGCTAAATTCGTGCTCGATAAGCCTAATTATGTCTACTGCGGCAGTGAGGAGCCCGTGACAGGGCATGTGCGCCTGCATTACGAACCCAACAAAGGGATGCCAAAGGATGCCGAGCTCTACGGGCCGACCTGGGTGACGACGTAATTTCACGGCAGAGCGAAGACGGAGGCTTGGCAAGACGACAACTGCTACCGAGGTCGCGTGATGTTGTTCTCCAGGGCTAGTAGAGCTTACGATGATCCCATAAAGATAGCGGCTCGCCGAACCTTCGCGGTGCCGTTCAGAGTGAATTTCTCGGAATCCGTCGAGACGGACCCGTCGCAGCATTCAATCCCCTAAACCAACGCTTCCATGTCCGCCCGGGCCGGTTGCTGCCGCCCACGTGCCCAAAGGTGACTATGGCCTTCGCGTCATGCGTCGGATATCGGTTATGACCCGGGTGCTCCTGCGGGGGGATGCACGTCGCCGTCGATACCCCGGAAGTGATCGAGGGGGGGCGCGTACATTACGAGTGCCCCAGGCTGCTGATGCCCGCGGACCCGAAGCCACACCACCTCTCGGGCAGTGTCTGGCGGCAGAGCGAGTACCCGCTGCCCGAAGATGAAGTGGCTGTTCCGCTCGGCGCACACGATCCAGAACCTGCCCATGGCCAGCTTCGACTCGAGGTGCGAGGCACCGAGACACACGTCTCGCGCGGCCAGGCGGTCCCGCTGACGGTGCGCGTGCGGCCGCGCCAGCACGCGTGCGCCGCGTGCCACGCTCCCGGAGATCACGCTCGTCCGCTACGCCCTCCTCATCACGGTCCGCACGCTCGCGCGTGCCGAGACGAACTTCGCGCCCTGCTGCTGGATGGAAGTCGAGAGAGGACTGCGGTGGCACTCGGAGACGCCGGCCGATGCGGCGCCCTTTGGCGGAGTGAATGGCTCGTGAAGATGGCAGCCCCGCATGAGCTGCGCGGGGTGTCGAGTTCATTCCGGACGGAGAATATAACGTAATCATACCGCATTAACGTATCACTATCGTTCGCGGTTGCGGGAGAGACAAGGGAGACTATGAGGGAGTCTCCTCTCACCGTCTAGGGTGAGGGAATGGGTACCCGTGGGTGACCCACGAGGACCCATGGGTCCTCATGGGTACCCATTAACTACCCATCGAAATTGGCGGGTACCCGCGGGTACCCATCAGATTTGCCAAGGACCCATTGGGTACCCGCGGGTAATGCCAAGGACTTATTGGGTACCTAATGGGTCCTTGGCGGATCCGATAGGTAGTCGATGGGTCCATATATAAATTTAAGTAAATATATAAAATAATTTAAAACGTTTTTATAAAAGCGAAAATTTTAATTTTTTATGTTAATTTATATTACTTTATTAATATAAAAGTAAATACATAATATAATATAATAAATAAAAATAAACTTAATAAAAAATTAAACGCTAATTATTATTTTATCTAATTTAAATATAAGCAAATTAATAAAATAATCTGAAATAATCCAGTAAAAGTGATAAAATTAATAAATTTATAATCGAATACGTTAAAGTTCTTTAGATATCTTAAAACGTAATAACGCCGGTTTCCCTTTAAAATAACCCTAACTCCGGATACCTTTATGCCTTAAAATTTACGAATCGCCATCCTCGTCGTTATTATTTCCGCTATCGTTATCATTTCCGCCATCATTTTTCTTACGCTTAAAAAATACGTTATACCGTTTGCCTGATTTAATACCAGGTTTCTTACCAGAAGCAGCATTTTTTATTTAAGGTTTTACTAAACTTTAATAATAACTTAAAAGGTTTTTCACTAAATGTATATCCTTACCTTAAATAATAACTCTTTTGGCGTAAATGGCGCATAAATTAATTACTAAATAAATTAAATTATTTTATAATTATTTTACATATTAAACTTACTTTCGAATAATTCGATAAGCATAACTTCTGCCGCTTTTTATATAACGCCTAAAGCGGAAACTTAAAATCGCAAGTTGGTTTTAAATCCTTACGTAACTTTTCGTATTAATTATTAAAAAGGCGCCTTTTTTAATAGCAACTTTTAAAAGGTTTAATAACGCCGAATTTTACGTAAAACCGAGGCTATATAAATTAGCTTATTATTTTAAAATTATTTTATAATATAAACTTACTGCCAGGCTTAACGCGTTTTTTTGGCGCTTTAACAAAAACTGGGGTTCCGGGTACTATCTTTATAACGCGTACAGGTTATTTTTTAACAATACCTTTTTTTAATATTAAAACGATTTTCTAACGGGTCGTTTACTTACGGCGCGTTATTTTTAACCCCCTAATATTTATTAAAGTATTAACGTATAATTATTTCATAATTATTTTAATAAATTTTATTATTGCAGTTAAGTTTGGTAATATAATGGCGTAAGGTTGCAATTATGGTAACGGTACAATAAAAGGTGGGTAATCGGCGATTTTTTAATTGGGTAAAAATGTTAATAAGGTTTTTTTTTAAGAAAGTTTAATATGTAAGTAATATAAGGCGATAAAAACGTATTATTAAGGCGGCCTTACTTAAACTAATTCGGAAAAAATAATTATGTTATCTAATTAATTAAAAATTATTTCAAGATTATTTTATTTTTAAATAATAAATTGGCTATTTTATAATTAAAGTATAAACATTTTCGTAATATTAATATAAATCCAGAAGATAAATAATAAGGAAAAACCTTAAGGAAAAAACTAATTTAATTTACCTTTCGGAGTTGCGAACGTATTAATTATGTTACCTATCGCCCTGATCTAGTAACTATAGGCCTGGTTTGCTGGAATTATGACGATGGATTTGAACTATCCTAAAAAAATGGCCGATTTTGAAATAAGGCTAAAGTTTGGCCGTTCGAGGTTTTATTCGCCTGTTTTTTGGCGGTACCCTTTTTATTAACATTTATTAGCTTTTTTTTTTTTTTATAAGGATTATATTTAAATGTAATTATATTTACGTATTAAAATCCGCTTACGCCAACAGTTTAACCAGCATAAGGAGATTTTCGTATAGCTTAATTTTTATCCTTATTATTTTCGAGTTTATTTGGATCTTTTAAATCGTTATTTAATACCTTATAAAGTTTATCTAATAATAAGTTCTGCTAATCCGGCAATTTCTTTAAGTTTTCGATAAACGAAATTTAAAACGTTTTCCGCATTTTTTCCTTACGTTTTTCGAACCGCTTCCGTACATAAGCTAAATCGTTATCATCGTATACCATTTTATTATCTAAATTAAATACCTTAATTCGGATATAAAACGATATTATCAAAATTAATCTAAATTATTACGGTAACATTAATTATCGATTAAAATAATACTTTAACCGAGTAAAACTTTAAATACGTTTTATTAATACGGAAAAATATTGAATATATAATAAATTACGTATTAGATAAGCGAAACCGGGAAATATGTTATTAATCCGTTACCATAATATTAAAACGGTTTCGTTAAGGTAAATACTTAAATAAAATAATTAAGAAATAATCCTTAAAACGCAGGTTAAATTACTTACGTTTATATTGGAAATAATCGTTAATAATATCTTCCTAAAGGTTATTATTAATAAGGTATACCGAAACCCTTTTTCCAGGACTTAAATTTAATAAGAAGATTTTTATAAGGTTTCCGTAATTCGAAATAAAAATACGTTTAACGGATTATGCACCCCGCTGATCATATTCTGCCCAATATTTCCTATAAGTCTGCTTAAAGCATTTAATAACTTTATTATAAAGCGTATCGTTAGATAATTTTAACTGGAAATATTTATGTTAATCGTTAAAATAATTACGGAACTTAATAACCGTACCATTTAATGGTAAATAAATTAGGACAAAAAAGTAAATTAATACGTAGTTATCGGTAAATAGTTTATTAATATACTTAAGAATTTTCAAAATAACCAACTTAACGCCCTTTCGTAATAATCGTAACTATATTAATAGTTTGTTAATAAAATCCAATAATGTTAATTTCTTCCCGTTTTTTATTTCCTTATTATCTTCCGGTTCTTCGTCCGGGCAGTATTTTTAACAAGCTTTAACGATATGCTCCTCGCATTTACGTAAGTACTTAAGCATAACCTTGTACCCGCCGACCATATAAAAAATATGGTTTTCCCGAGATAAACCGAAATTATTCGTTATCTAAATAAAGTATTTGGAAATATTAATTAAATAACAAACGAATTTAATACCGTCGGGGGAAAACGTATAACCTGCTTTTTATAATGGCAGATATTCCTATACAAACCTCCGAATTATAAGGTATAATTTTATAACCCGTAACAGGAAAACCGTTATGGAGTTCCAACGGCTATATACGTTACGGACCATCTATAATACTTTTTTGTTATCCAAAGATTTATTTATAATTATATTTTGTTAGATTTATAAAAAGGTTTTTTTTTTATCAAAACCGAAATAAATCCAGACGGCAAATACGCATAGTTATAAAAATTAAATGATTATTTTATAATTATTTTAAAAGATACGTATTAATGTAATTATATGTTTTTCGTACGGATTAGCAAAGTTCTTACCCCACTTTAGCAAGCTTTTTACTTTTTTATTTTGTTCGCTTAAAACCTTTTTTGATTTATTCGGTGGCCTTATGCCGTATACTTTAAAGAAGTTATTAAATGCCTTTTATAAAGTATGCGATATATATGCGTAATGTCGAATCTCGTTAGCTTATTAAAACTTATTCCCTAATTCTTAATGAAGCCATTTTTGCATGGTAGTTTGTCCAACGCCAGGGCCATTATCCGTAATAAGGATACGAAATCGGTCAGCGATTCCTAGTTCCTTTAACCGGTTAAACAATTTGTTATCATTAAATTTATTCGATTTAACATTATAAAGTTGGATATTAATTAAAAAATAACGCCTTTTTTATTCCCGGTTAATCTAATAAATAATAATTTCTTAAAATGAAAATGTTAAATAAGGCGTAATCCAGATATTACAGTTAACCGATATATAAGCTTTTAAGGGGATATCCTTAAGTTCACGCTTAATAACCGTATTAACATACGTCCGTACTTACTTTGCGTATGTTTTTATTACGGGTGGTTTAAAGTTATTACCGTAAAATAATATTATAGCTTGGAAATACTTATTTAAAAGGCCCTTAATAAATAAATGCTAAAATACAAAATAATTAATTAAAAAGATTTAATTAAAATTAAGTACTTAAAATAAGGCTAGGTTTTAATTATAGTAAGTAAGGATTATTTTAAGATTATTTTAAAGATAAAGATTAACGATAAAATAAGGTTAATAAAAAATTACGAATGGAAAATTTTAATATTAATTATTTTACGATTATTTCGAAAAATATAAATATACTGTAATAATATTAAAAACTTTATTATTAGCAACAAATTCCGTTTAGTCCACTTTTTTACGGTAACCGTTATTCCGTAGATGCTTTTTCATAAAACTTATGCCGTTTTTTTTAGGAAAAGTAGGATATGCTAAATAATACCCACATCGCCGACACTTAATCTTAGGTAACCCAGTTATCCGATAACAAACTTATATAAAGTTTTTCTAATATTCCGAATTACGGTATGTTTCGTTAAATATATAAATGGCTTCCTTTAATAAATTTTCGTCATTTTTGCTGTTAACGTTTTTTTGAAACCAAAATTATTTTTGGAATTAATCCAGCTAATCGTCGTGCTAACGTTCCCGATATTCGTAATATTCTTGGTTAAAAAGGGGAAAACTATCTTTTAGTCGTGTTTTAAATTAAGGTCGGTTCGAATGATCTGGCGTTATAAAACGGCTTTTTTGGCTAAGTAGGCTAGGTTGGCTAAGTAAGCTGGGTAAGTTTGGTAAATTACGTTATTCGTTAGGTAAATGTTGGCTAAATTATAATTAATTAAGTTTTAAGCTAGATTTCCGGCTTTATTATTTTTAATTAAAATTTATTTTAATCGTTACCTAAGCCTGGTTACTTTTATCTTTTGGCGGATTATTTTCGTTCTGCTTTTCGTTATCGATTTGGCTATTAAAAAGATAATCTTTTTAATTATTTTCCTAATCTGGATTATGATTTTATAAAAAAGTTTAATATAACGATTCGTCGTTTTTAAAATTATCAACATTAAAGCCAAAATTTTCGAAGGATTATGGCATATTTCCGATATGCGGTAATAATTTAAATTAAAGCTAAAATAAAAACTTTTCGTAATAGGCGGATAATGTAAATAATTAAATAGAAAATTATCAATATTACGTAGATAACTGGCGATATAAGGGCTTAAAGTTATAAATTATTTTTTTTAAACGTTACGTACCTTTCCTTTTTTCTCTTTTATTAAAATTATCATTATGGCGCCGTTTGTTCCGTCTATTCCAGGTCGGACCCAATACCATCGAGATAGTATAATCGCAAAATCGCCTATTTTAGGTGATGCTCCAAATACTTTACGAATTGACGATACCTAAAGCGAACCTAACCAAAATGCGAATAATTTTGTTCTTAAGCTTCCCTAGTTGCCTAAATCTACTGGGTTTAAGCCTACTCGACGCCTAGTACAAAACGCGCCAGTACCATTAACTAGCTTTGCTACCAACTCTGCAAAAAAATCGCTGGGCCATCCAATAAAACTTAAACCCAAAGCATTTACGCGTAAGGTTCGTCGTTACAGACGGAAACTTGGTAGTAAGTTTATAATTAATTATTTCAAGATTATTTCATTAATAATATTTATTAATTAATATATTCCGGAAAATTCGCAAATACCAAAAAAATACGCGCTTAATCTTTAAGAAAACGCCATTTTAACGGGTAATTCGCGAAATACTTATAAATGTATTATATTAATTTATACGGATACGTACATCTGCTTTGAAAGCGTTATAAAAAGCTGCAGAAAATTTTTTAGTTACTTTATTTTAAAGTAACAATTTTTATACCATTTATAATAAGCGGAAAACGCTTTAAGTAAAAAATATTTATGTTGTTTAAAAGATTTATTCCTATTAGAATATAACAATTTCTAAACCAACGATTAAACCCGCCCCAAAAAAATCGAAGAAATAATATGTATTTTATCGATTATTTTAATTAACCCCTAATTATTATTATATCAAAAAAAGAGCTAGGTAACTGCTATATATAACTACGTAAATCCCCACTTTATTTTAATTAATGCAAATTTTTTATCGATAAACACATAAACCATTAATATCTTACAAAAAAAATTTCATTTAGCTAAAATTTTCCATTCCACCTTCCATTTAATTACCTTATCCTTTCTACTTCCTGCCCAATTAAATCCCATTACCTTGCCTTATCATAAAACCTTATTTTTGATAATGGCCGGCTAGATTTTAAAATAATCTTAAAATAATCGCGTTCGGGGTTTTTTTTCCTTCATACCGCGATGCCCCCTTTACTTAAACATCGGAAATCCGACGACTTACTATCTTAAAATCCTTATACAAAAAAGGCTCGGGCGCGAAAAGCTAATATTTCGATAAAATAAAATAATATCGAAAAAGTTCGTTATAACTTAAGGCAATAAATTAAGCGCAAACTAGATAATTAAAAACGCTTAAATTTATAGGCAACTCCCGAAAAATAAACGGCCTAAAATAATATTATTAAATAGGAAGTTAATACATATTAATAAGTATTATTATTTTACGATTATTTTAATTTTTTATTAATAATTAATAACCGGGAAAGATAAAGATATCCTAAACAAGTTGTAGTAAGATGGGTTAAAGCCAAAAATTCGTTTGTTATATAAGATGATGGCAATTAGGCATATATTAATACAGATAATAAAATGGCTAAAGTATTTTATTATGGCGATAATACTGCTGATAATATTCGTTATAAGTCCATAATTAATTACCTAAATAACCTAGTAGTTTAATTACCGGAAAATCTTATAGCACTTTAAATTAAAAAGTTTCGTAAGGTAATTCGATAGGTACGTTATAACTTAATTATTTTTTAATTATTTCGTTAATATTTTTAACGTTTATTACCGGCTTAAGGCGGTAATATTTTACCAAATATTCGCATAAAAAATAATAACGAACTTTTATTTGCGCGTTATTCGGAAGTTACCGAATTTATTACAAACCGTATTACGGATTTCCTAATGTAACTTTATAATCGTATATTTTAACCTCTTTTGGTAAATAACGTTAATATAATTAAGAACGATTTAAACGTTAATATTAAGGTTAAAGATATTAATAAAGTTACCTTTGTATTCCGTTTTGTAAGTTTAGATTATTTTATAATTATTTTATTATTTAACTTTTTTTAACGCAATTTTAAGCTATTTAATGCCTGGCGGTTAGGATGGTATAATATCGTGAACGATTTATACTTTAAGTTATATTAGTACAAAAATAATCCCCGAAAATTACTTAAGGTTATAAATTTTTGTTTGCGAAAATATTTCGGCCCTGGGTATAATTTTCGATAACTTTTAAAAGTACCTTTTATTTACGATAAGGGCTTCCTTTTGTACTGCTTGGTACGTTATGGATTTTACGATATTTTTACTTGGAAAAAAAAATTTTCTCGCTTAGTAATGCAAAAAAAGGAAATGAACCTTTTAAAAAGTTATCGCGGTTTTCGACTTAGGTAAATTCGAAATTAGAGAAAAAAGCTCCCCCGCCTAACGGTATTAAAGCTTAACGTTATAAACAGGTATATTTATAATAAAATATTTTAAAATAATCTTAAAATAATTTAATAAATTTTCAAAATACGTATTAACGGATATCCGGTTTATCAGGAACTTTACGGTACTCCATTACCAAAAATTATCGGCTTTATAACCTGGCGGGATAAAACTAAAGGAAAATATACCATACGTTATTTCGACGTAAAATCCCGAAACCTTATTTTTAAAGTTTGCCCGTAACGTTCGAATCCGCCTTTTATTATAAGTATATTACGCGAAATTATAGGATAAAGGTTTAATTACATTAAAAGGCCTAAATAAAAGTGGTCGTAAATATGTAAAAGTAATAAAAATTAGTTGGATTTTAAAATTAAGGTATTAATTAAGGGCGTAAAAAAAGTTTTAAAAGACCTATTAGATAAAGCCTTTTAAAAAGATTTGGCGTTACTAACCGTACCTACGTTAAAGTCATTTCTGCCGTATTCAGTAACGCGAACCTTAGGCCTCGTACGGGTAAAAGCGTCCCGTAAGAAAAACCAGGAACAATCCGAGTTGGAAGCCGTTATAGCATTGGCCTGCTGGCCGCGACGTAAATAATTATTTTTTTTCGCTAGGTTAAGCTTGCAGAAGTAAATAGTAATAATGTTTTTAATTTTTTATGCATAATAATTATTTTAAATTATTTTAATTATTTTACTTTCTCTTTATAAAATACGGCCTTTAATTATTTAATTAATAATAATCGTCCGTTAATTTATATAGTTTCTAATTATTTTAGATTATTTTAATCTTTTTTACTTTAATTTTATAAATTAAGATATTTAATTATTTAGTTAATAATAATTATACGTTAAGCGTACAACTTTTGATTATTTCGAATTATTTTATTACTTTTTTTTTATTATAATCCAGATTTTACGTATTTTATTAATGGGTCGTCGTAGGTACCCAATGGGTCCTTAGCATTACCCGCGGGTACCCAATGGGTAATGCCAAGGACCTATTGGGTACCCGCGGGTAATTCTGACTTGCGCCAAGGACCCATGGGTCACCCATGGGTCCTTGGCACTACCCGCGGGTACCCGTGGGCCGTGGGTAATTTTCGGTGGGTGGTTCCTCCCTCACCCTATCACCGTCCATCCGCCCGTTGCGGTGATTAGGGCGGCAGAGCCAGATGTGTTGAACCCGGGCCCCACCTGCATAAGAGGGTGTCTCAAGCCCCCCTGAATATAGCCCAGCGCCTGCATAGCGGCGTCGCCTATTGTCTGTCGTATTTGATGTCTAATCGGTTACGTGGAACTCTCACCCACGAACTAATAGTCACAACGTCGTGGCGAGTCATTACAACAGTAAAGGTCAAGGACTCAATAGCACTCGATACTTGCTTCAGCGAGGGGCTTTTATGCCAGGAAAGGCTTATATCCTTTCCATACAAGGCTCTCGTACTTACTGATGCGCAGCCCTGCACCGCTAGCGAACCGTCCATAAGGTGCTATCCGTCCGGGTTTGAATTAGGCGGGACGCTTCGGGGAAGGAGGCTCCCCAGAGTTCGCCTCCGCTTCCACCACCGCGGTAAGGCCACCCCCCCAACGAGCCGCCATTTCCCATACAAAATCAACAAACTGCATGTTTATTATTAAATAACAATAATAGATACTACAAAACGTCCACCGGAATAATAATTAAAACGGTCAATTAAGGCTGTATATAAAGTCTCATTCGAAAATTTTAATGTTTTATAAAGAAAAAAAATTCAAAGTTTTGAAAATAAGGCGCTAGCATTTTCCCATATAAATTATATGGGAAGTTGTTAATATTAAACGTTCGGGTTTACCTTTAAATAACAATGCAACTAAAAATAGTAAAAATTTAAAACAAACTTTATAAATAGCCTAGTTTATTTTCTTACTAATATACAATATCCTAATTCTAGTTTCCTGATAATCGTTATGTTATTTATGACGTTATTTTTAAAAATAGTACACTTTTATATATATAATAATACCTCTACTTTTTTAATATATGTTAAAACTCTTTATATAATAACGATATTTAAGAAGGGTTATATCCGGTACATAGTTTTTAAACTTAAATAATTATGTATAACAAATTCTTTTATAACTTTACTATTAAAGAAGTTATAAATTTTTCTGCGTACTGGTCCAAATACGTGGAAAATATATGAGAAGAAAGTTTACTGAATATAAGAAAATGCTAAAAATTCATTACGTAATTATAACAATTTACTAAAGGATCCTAGTTTTAAAAGGGTTAAAGCTAATAATAACCCCGGGGGCTGCTTATTTTTCCAATTTCTACTTGAATTTAAAAGCGTTATTGAAAATATAGTGATTTCGGCGATTTATATGGGGATATGGCGGTATCTGTCAGCTAGCTGGGGGGTGCGTAGCGCACCCCATATACGGAAAGGTCACCTACTGATCGGCCCATATGTGTTCCGGAGCTAAGCTACTTAAAGTTGTATGAGTGCAACAGCACCTGCAACTAACCTAATACAACAACACAACTGATGTCCCCTATATCTGACAGTATCATGTCCTAGCTAGCCCCAAGAGGGGGAAGGGGGCATATAGCTAACGGCGCCCTGGGTAGTCCAAGGGAATTTGGAGTATTGCTGACCTTTTGGCGCAGTGGCTTACAGGGCAGCCGCCTGTGACAGGCGGCCCGTTGGGGGGCTTGCCCGTTGATGCGGTGGTCGCCTTAATGGTCTACACCGCCCCTCTCCTCCCGTCCCCTCCCGTCCCGGTTCTTTATGGAAACAACTCGGCAAACGCCATGTCTATCTAAAATGCAGTACGAATTGAAATTCGCCAAGAAAAGGTGATCACACTAATTTAATTAATCTAGCAGTCGTGAAAAGAATGTCCACCATTTGGAAGTCTACGTAAGAGATAAAGAGCACACATGGTTCACATAACTAGGACTGCGCAGCGCGCGACTTAAAGAGGTATTACGTACGGGACGGATTAGAAATTAAGGAAGAGCAAAAGAAAGGAGACAGTATAGACAGGACACAGAAACAAAAAGGGGGGCAAAAGACCATGGTCACGGAGAGGCCTGAATTTCGCATCACTGCATAATTCCGAAGAATAATTATACAGCAGGCAATCTGCGACTTTCCTTAGGGGCTGGCTATATGGGGCAAGAGAAAAGAATCGTCCGCTCATCGAGCGGATGAGCAGGGAGGCAAAATATGGTCACGGAGAGGCTTGAACTCTCGACTTTCGCATGGACTATAGTATATCCAAGTATAACGGATATATTAGTACGACACTCTGACCAACTGAGTTACGCGACCGCTGAAGAATGTTCCACTCTGACTCCGCCCGTGTGATTGTTGAGGAATTTTTTGCTTTCTTTCCTTAGTATGTCCGACTTCGGTATGGCGGGCAGGGATAGTACAACACTCTGACCAACTGAGATACGCGACCGTTTCTTGTGAGCAGTTGATTGGATAAAGGGTCCAATGGCTGTGAAGTAGAGTGCCGCTAATAGGCTGTAAGTGCTATGTGGACTGGACTAGGGGGGTCGATGTTGCCAACAGGGGTGGTATGAAACTCTGACCAAGTGAATTACGTGAGCTCTTTTCATGTCAGTGGCACGTGTAATCACGTGATGTAACAGTTTTCATGGCCCGATTTTACAAATTGGCATCACGCTCCCACCTCTACACATTTTTGCCTTAGGCATCGCATCCCGCGGAACCCATAGTGCTCGATCTTGAGCCGATCATCGAGGCTTTCCCAGCTGCTATCCAAGGCCGCAGACATAGAATTCACGTAGCTTACCTGCAGGATGCGGCATGCTTCGTTAGCCCCCCTTTCTGTGCAAGGCGACTTCGCCGTTATGCGAATACGCAATCGGGGAAACAGACCACTTCAGGTTCATAATGTATTAATAATAATTACTTCATTCGAAGATAACGTCAATGGTCTGCTGTACTCTGGGAAGCTTCTCGGTGCACGGTTAGTACTTGTTGGTGCTGCTGCAAGACTTGGCCGCCGCTTTGATCCGAGTTCAAAGTGACACTCATAGAGCATGACCACACGTCAGCCAGTAATTAGAAATTGAAGCGGTGTACTTTGAATCCCCTGGGTTCCATAGGCAACGGGATCCAAGCAGCGAAACTGGAGACGAGATTCTGGTGACGTGTTCATTGAATTGCTGATTACATATTTATCTATCATCACGCTACGGCAATCATTCTTGGTGGTTGCTAAGCCCCTTGCTACAGCACCCAGCATACACTTGTGGACCTCCTCACCTTGCTTGATCACGTCTGTGTTGAAATTGGTCTTGCCGATGGCACGGAGCCGCGGTTCAACTAATCTCATTCTCAAGATCACTCTCAAGATCGCTCTCCAGATCACTCCTCAGATGCCTAGGTCCCCCTCGTCCAAAGCCATCATCTCCTCCATGGCCCAACAGGACGTCCACGACTTCCCAGAGATGACACTCCCGGGCGCCCGTGATGGGGAGTTGGCCGAGGCTGTCCCGAGCTCCGACATCCGCTCTGGCGGCTATTAGCAGTTCTGCTATCTCCGCCTTGTCCTTGTTGCAGATCAACCAGAAGATATCATGCAGCACTAATAAGCTATGCAATAGGTAACCTACACTAGCATCTACCCGCTCGTCAGCGAGCAAGACGCGGGCCGCGCCCAGAAACCCGTGCTTGCAGGCATAGTGTAGAGCGGTACGGGCTTCTCCGTCAAAATCTTCTTCATAGTCGGGAGCTGTAGCTGTGGGGTCGGCGCCTCTTTGGAGCAGCAGGCTGGCGATTTGGGCTCGTTTTTCTGTCGACGCGTCGTGGTCCTCGTCAGACAATACACGGCCTAGTCCCACTGAAGGGCGCTCCGAGCGACATGCGAAGTGCAAAGCGCTAAGGCCATTGACGTCAATGGCATTGACGTCTGCGCCATGCCCTAGTAGCTGGTCGACGAGGTCTAAATCCGTGAACTTGCAAGCGAAATGTAGCGCGCTGAGACCGAACCAATCCTACTTCCATGTTAGTTTGAGAGCCTATGCGTTCTGTACTCGTGGGTCCCTTTACTCTAGTATCAACTGGAGTCCCATGCTGGATGAGAAAGTCCACGACAGTTCTAACAGGGAAGCTGTGTACATACCCGGAGACGCAGAGGCAAGCCAGGGGGTTGCCCTGCAACCCCCACTTATTAGCCCCGAAAGGACTCGGAGCCGTCCTGCCCCACCAAGAGGTCGCCCTGCGAATACCAGTTTTTAGCCCAGAGAGGACTCGAAGTCATAATGTCTCGCAAATTTCGGTACGAGACACAGTCCTGCGAGCCGTTCATTCCAGAATCCAGGAGCATCTCCTGGAGGCGGAGAATCCGTTCCCAGTCTCTATCCGAATTCAGTTCATGTCGTCGCTTGTAGATGAGTCCATTGACCGCCGTGAGCAATGGGCTGTGTCGCGAATAAGTGCCCAATTCACGGAGAGGCGAGCAACCGACAAGTGAGAGCTCCAGGAGCTGCCGTTGCTTTGCCGGGGGCCGGTCAGCGTACAAGGCATGTTCGGGAAAGGTTATATACGTCCAGCCAGTGCACCTCGCGGTACCATCTGGACTGAGCGCCGCTTCTCGCAGGATCTTCAACTTCTCGAGTTCGTTCGGCATAAAAGATTCCCCTTCTTCCACATAGGCATCTAGATCAGCCGGGTACAGTGAGAGCGAGGGCCACCTATCCTGTGTATCGTGGGCGCGGATATAATGTTCATAGTAGGTATAGTGATCACGGACGTGGATGTGACGGTTACTCCACGCCATGTCCGAACTTGCTGCTACCATACGCTTCAGGATTTCTGGCGGTACTCTGTCATCCATTATGGCACATATTATCGGCACTTCCGTTTCGTCCGAGGGCGGAAAATTTCTGAGGGGGTCGGGGCTCGCTTTATAATGAAGCAGAAGCTCTAGAAGGCTCCTCCGGTTTCCATCTTGAGACCGGCTTGAAAGGCCCACTGAAGGGGGGGTATGAAGCCCATACCGGTATCTCTAATAGGTGCTGGAAACGCATTGCTGTCGGCTCTGTATACCCTGAGTAGGGCCTCGGCAACGTCGAGGTTCCCGTGACTGACAGCCACAGCTAGAGGCGTGCGAGCGCAAGGATATCTGATAGATCTGCAGCGAGGGTCGTTGAGTCTAGCAGGGAAACCATAGTCGACGTCCGCCCGCAATCTCATGGTCGCTCCTAACAGTTCGACGTCTCCATTCGTACAGGCCCAGTAAAGGGCGGAATAGAGCGTCCTGCTGTTCGTCTTCAAGAGCTGATGTATCGCAATGCGGTGAAGAGTCTTGCTCCCAGTTCGTGCTAGCGCGAAGATGTCATTAGAGTCCGAGAGTAGCTCGACACAGGATAAGATCATCTCCTGCGGTAGGGATTCAAGCATGCTTCTCGTCTTCGCATTCTTCTTCGGGGTCGAAGTAGCGTGTTGGCACATGGGAGCCATCTGTAACATCAAGGATCAGTATTAGCCTAGAGACGGGCAGCATGGGAGAGACGCGATTACGATGCCAGCCAGTATGTTCAAGGCGGAAGGGAGCGTATGACTTACTTGAAATAGCTCTCGTTGTCGTTCAACTACCTCGAAGATTTCTTGGAGGGTGGTGGCCTGGTACTTTCTGACCTTGTTTTGATCGGGTACAGGCTGGTGGCAACCAGCACCCTTGCGATGCCAGCCACCGCGTCGAGCTCGAGCATCTGGCATTATTGAATATCAAGTTCCGACCTCCAAAATAGAGAGGCAAATAGGCCCAGGGCCACTGTATCCTGAAGTTCGTTGATGTAGGTTACAAAAATATCAAGTCCGGAATGGAAGGAGCGATGATTACAAGTAGGATGGGAATGAAGAGCAGCACTTTATTACATAGGAATCACAAATAAAATTTTCATACCCGTCGATGAAACCAGTGGTCAACGATGAGAGCCGAGGTCGACGGTGAGAGTCGAAGTCGACGACACTTAACTCCAAGTTAACAGCGATGATTGCAAAGTCAACGTCAAGAAATAAGCCATAATGTACAGAGTCGGCGATATAAGACTTTCAGTGGACGACGAAGGAAGGTAAAGTTAATAATGAGGGCATCATAGGTGACTACAGAGATGACAAGTCGTCGATAAGAACTAAAAATATGCTATCGGTAATGAGACTTATAGTTAACAAAAAAGAGCTCAGAAACGACTATAAGAAACAGAGCAGACAGAATTCTAGCCGGTATACGTAAATCCATGGTAGTAGGTCTTTAACGGCCCCTTACAATTCTAAGGCTTTGACAATGTTCATAATTATGTTAAGATAGAGAGGTCAGAATAGGGGTCACTAGACGGCTCACACCGCTGGGTCTGTATAGTTGTGTAATCCCTAAGCTTCCAGGGCTGCTCACTTACCACTAAAGGGGCTTGACAGGTGTTCCCCTTGTTCTCAACAGGCTCTTGTATATCTAAATTCATCAGCAGCTGCTGGCCTCGCGTATCAATATACGCTTCCAAGGCATTGATAGTCAACGTTTGAGGCTCTCCAGCTTTTAAAAACGTCGCGAGATCAGTCCCCTCATTTTCTTACATGAACCGCTTGCATAAGATTAGTTTTGTTGCAAGAACGCCGATATTCAATTCGTAATGATTTACAATTTCAGTCAACAGAGCCATTAGAAGAACCCTATTCTTCTTGCAGCATACTGCATGGCTACATACCACATCTATCCAGCCATGACACTTCTTCCCCCATCCTCGGTAACTCGGTTTCGGATTCGAACTTTCAGCACGCCATGGCTAAGCTTCTTGACATTGAACGAGTCATCTACGCCCAGGACAGCGCTCGGCGCGAAGACCAGAGCCTCCCCAACCTTCAACTGCACTATGTGAGCGAACATGGCCGTGGCAGGATCGGTGTCTTTGATGGATAATTCTTTAAAGCCGTCGGCAAGCTTCCCAGCGTCATCATCCGTGCCATTGGCCTTCTCTCGCAGTCGGGAAACGATGGATATACCAGCGAGGTGTCTCTGCAGGGCATTGAGCCAATCGGGGGACGTAAACCTGTGGACTATTGTCATCGAGCACAGATCAAGCAGTTTCGGAGAGACGGTAGGCTCTTGTGTTGAGATGACCACACGCGCACCCAGATGCCGCTGAAGACGGATCGTCGCGAGCAACTGCTCTGTCAAGGTTCCGGCTTCGGCTGACTCGTTCATATACTTGTGTGCTTCGTCTAGGGCGACGATTCGGCCGACTGAGGGTTCCTGTTCAATAAAAAGGCTGAGACAGATATTGAAAAGTGAACAGGCTGTCTCGGCCGTCACGCATGGACAGGACAGGTCCACGATCGTGAGCTGACCCGACTTGGGTGTCCAATCATTACCGGTATTCTTGTTCCCTGGTCCCTTTTGTTTCCTGTTACCGTACAGAGAGGGCAGAGAGGCCTTTACCTGCTCCTCCACCATGAAGCTCTCAAGCGTGTCCAGGCGCTGGATGAGAGGGTTGCGCTGCGCCACGGTGAGAGGCTCGTCCCTAATCCTGTTGCTGAAGGCGGCATATTTGAATGTGGAGTTGGTAGCCTGTTGCTCCAGGCGCAGCTCCCGCAATATGCGACTGACGACATGCAGGTACAGAGGCATGTTGCCACCTTCTTTGACTGCCATCAGATCCATCATTCTCTTCGTGTTGAGATCTGTCTGATTGATTCGCAGCTCTTCAATCTTGACGTTTGGAAACTGGGAGTACGTCTTCCTGATCACCGCCACATTTGTCGGTGGGCACAGTACCCTGACGCTAACATCGGGGTGAGTTGATAGAAATGCAGCCTCGCATGGGCTGCCGCCGGAATCATTGATGAATGTGTCGTAGTGGAAGACGATTCCGGTCAGTGGACGAGGCAGCTCGTTGGCGTCTGATGGAATGAGACAATTTTCCAGCAAGCAGCAGAGCGTATGGCTCTTTCCTGAGCCTTGGCTACCGCAGATGAAGGTGCTAGACGGAACCGCGACATTGTAGTAAAATATACAATCATTTTTCAGGCCGTTCTTGTTCACACTCCCGGCGATAACACCGTATTGTGAGAAAAGCGAGTCCGATGAGGCTGTGACGTCAACAGCCCGCTGGCGCGCTGACTCCGTGAAAATGGGGGCTGTTCTGATCTCATCAAGGCCGTCGAGGTCGCCTTTCCGCTCAAGGAGACGTAGCCGCTTGGTAAGTAATTGGCCATCCCCTGGTGAGCTGTTGCTGCTAGTTATCGTCGCTCCTGGTAGGTTCGAGGCCCGCATTTTCTTAGCTGCAGCTCGTAAACTTTCAGCACATACTTGTGGGGGTTTAGAATCGGTTTCAGCAAGCAGTTCGGGCCCTTCAGAGCCCGCCATCTCCACAACTTTTTGCTGAAAATGGCTGGCCTTTCTTGGCAGGCCTCGACCAATGATGTTCAATTTTTTTTACAGGTTTTGATAAAGGGGCAACCTGAATGGAACAAGGTATACGTGCGTGAAGGAAGGACTTCATCAATAGTAAGAACAGTAGGAAATGGATCAACTTAAATACATCTGATACCCGGTGCTCCAATTTGCAGTAGATCCCCCGGGAATCTGCCAAATACTGGCGCAAGGGTGGTAGAAGAACATCGTACCACAATGGAGGCGGGAGGCCTACCAGTCAGGAACTTATCCGTGCGGGAAGCTGATACGTCTAGAAGATTTCAGTGACGCCTTACTCCCGTGGACAATGAATTCTCTGGTGTAGTGTCTACCTCTATCCCTGGCAACAAAGGCGAGTGAGCGACAGAATCACCTGGCTTGCGTGCTTGGTCCTCAGCTATAGTGGCCTATGCCTACAGCAAAAGGACTGCTGGCCGCTGGGTAGCCTTCTGGCTAGAAGACCCACAAATTTTGGCGGTGTATTTGAATATGGTAATTAACAGATCTTTCCAGATAATCCATCACACGTCGAGAAGATTGAGGCGTGCACATGGTTATCATCCTCTCTTACACTGCGACGCTCATACTGAAGGCTGCACATTTAGTGTTCGCCTTTACAAGGCAGCATGATCTAATGGTTCGAGCACAAACTATGGTATGCTTAACGAGAATGCTAAATCGGCTATGTAAGAACTTATTACTTGCACATTTTAGCGAAAGCCAAACGTTGGAACTTTATGTCAGAAGGAGCATAGATAGTAATCCGTAAGAGGTCTAATCTCTAGGGTACCAGGGAAGTAAGTAGGCGTGAAAACTTAAAGGATCTGTCCTAGTGCATAAAGTTCAGAGGTACGTTGTCTGATGTAAGTTAAGTTCCAACGAGTCGCTACGAACGTCTCAGACATGGCGGCCATGGCCCATCAAAGTTTCGGTTCGGTCATCAAGCTATATTAAAGTGAGAAGCACATCTACCTTAACTGTCACTTCTGGAGTGAGAAAACATACCTATACGCAAGTATCTGCTCAGAAAAAAAAATCCATCCCAAATTTCCACACAAAGCCCCTAAAGAATCGGATAACAGTATTTACCGGCCGGTGAACCTCTCGTTCTTCCATCCACCATATCAATCGTCTCAACCAAGGCATCTAAAGTATGGCTCGACTACACGACCTGCCGCCCGAGGTCGTAGTTTCGATATGTAAGCAGAGTAGCTCAGCTAACGAGCTGGTGAGCCTTTCTGCAACTTGTCGAGGCCTCTACAACATTGTTAACAGAGAGATGTACCTTTTCGATGCCCGGAAGCCGCGGAAAATTGGGCCGAACGCACTGCACTGGGCAGCATTCAAAGGTGACATCGCCGCGGCCAAAAAGGCCTTGGACGCGGGCGCGGGCGCGGATCCTGACCGGAACTGGTCGTCCCATGTGCACAGAGTACACATCCGTTCTATAGCCGATGCTCGACTGTCAGAGAAGACTGGTAAGGACCTGTACTGGACTGCAACACATCTTGCAGTTGCATATGGCAACGAGGAGATGGTTAAGTTGTTGCTTGATTATCATGCTTCCATCGATAGCTTCTCAATCGGCTTTTGTAGTTGCAGATACGGCTGCAGCTATACAGACACCGATAGAGTAATGGGCCAACATATTTATTATACGCCAAGCGTGGAGCCATTTTCTCTTCTACATACCGCATTCTGTTTCGGGCACGGCCGTATCGCGAAGTCACTGGCAAGGCGGAGTGCTGGGGTATACGGACTTGTGAGCAAGGCTTTAGCTAGAGACGCTGGTACCTGCTGCTTGGGCAAGCCCGGCCCTACACTTGCGTGTAAAATGCCCTTTACCCGTGCGCTCACCATGGCCGCATTCTATGGCTGCCATGAGACCCTGGACTACTTGCTCACAAGAGACCCGAAATTACAAATTAATCAGCCTGGTCCTTGCGGACGCACAATTATGAACTATGCAGCTATGGGTGAGGCTCCTGAGAAGACTGTGCCTTCGCTGGTCAAAGCAGGCGCACATGTCAATCCCTGGGGGCCGGCCGGCCATCTGCTGTTTGAGGTGTGTTGGGGAGACCGGTTTGTAGCCGCACTTACGCTCCTCGAGTACGGCGCGAACGTCGGGGGCTTTCGAGTCTTCCCGCACACAATATTGCTGGGTGCATGTTGCCTTACGACAATCCGTCACGGCCGCCTGCCAGAGACTGGATTTCCACACCAATTTCACCCATTCAGTCGGGCCATGTGTCACGACCCGCTCGCACCGCAGCGCTCATGGCCAATAAACAGGGCAGAGCGAAACTCGAAGGCAAGGTATGATGTTGTACGACTGCTCCTTGATCGTGGGATGGATGTCAATGAGAGGTTCGGAGATCAGAGGTTCGGAGAAGATGGCCGAACCGCTCTGTTCTCGGCGGTACAGGGAGGTCTCCACGACGTTGTCGAACTGCTTCTTAGCCATGGGGCCGACATCACAGCGAGGGACGCGTCCTATAATACCGTCTTGACGGTAGCGATCAACCCTAGGAACACGTAACCCCTCCCCGAGACTATCCAGATTCTCCTGAAGCATGGTGTGGACGTAAACGCCCGGAACTCGGCCGGAGACACTGCCCTACACCTCTTGCGTATATCTAAATATGCATCCGAGGAAAAGCAGAAGATTGTAAAGCTTCTTTTGGAGAACGGGGCGTATCCATTGGGACAACGCGGCAGCTTCGTTGGATCTCAATAAACGAGACAAACACCATACAAACATGCGTTCCGGGCCAGCAACGACATCACCCCGATGGCGATGTATCATATGGCCAGCCTTGTCTTACACGGCTAACCCCAGGGATTGCGCTCGGTATCAATCCCAGGAAACAGGTTCATCATAATAGGTACAAAAGTGGGTACCAAAGTGGACCCATAGCCTACATCTTGTCGGAATAGGGGTTTGAATAGGGGCGATCAGGCGACCCACGTTTCTGTTTAGCTAGTGGTGCAGTCCTCGAGCTTAGGGCCTATCACGTTGTATGGAATCTAAAGGGGTTCAAAGCTGTCTTTAATACATATAAGATACTTGGGCATTTGTTGGGCACAGCGGTGCCGAGAAAACGTCGGCCAAGCAAAAATCAGTTGCTCAGAAGGTCTCGGTCTATCTCTCATTTCACGCTTCCCATACCATGTGAACAACGGCAATATGAATCGACCTATCATGTTGACATGAGGAAGCCCGAGCGCTTGTGTTAGCCGGCATCCCCCTCGGAGAGAAATTGATCGATAGTGAGTATAGTTCAGGGGTGTGGTCATAGGCCTTCTACAAAGGCTGACACACCAGGGCATAAGGGGCTTAAGTTCAACACAAGGATCTGAGAGTTGCACTAGTTTAAGCCAAGACAGAGGAGACGAAAGCGAATCGTCGCGAAATGTTTTCCTGGTTGTCTGTTACGTCACCAGATCGTTGAGGGCTGCGCGGGGCCTTCAGGTACGTGTTCCAAAACGGGTAGGGGTAACTGCATGCAGACAAAGGGGATTGGACGCATATATGTGATTTAGTAATGAATATTTGGGTTGGGGTATTGAGACAGCACTCGCGATTTATTGTAGCAGCCTAAAGGGGGGTGCGAAGCAAGAAGGTGATTATCAGCATAGGCGTTTAGACATTCTGTTTCACAGCTAATGTCACAGACACCCGAAGAAAATACTGTAGACCTCGCTTTGGCGACAATCGCCACTCTCCCTTTATACCCTTAATACTATTGCCTCATAAGATATGAAGTCTGATTCAGATTATTGCGTTCGCGAATCAGGCATCTAGGGCCTAAACTAAGATATGCCCCGAGGCTCATATTTGTACGCCATCCTCAGTTTGGGCACCATAACAACATGAAGAGTAGTCGCGTCGTAAATCATCGCAAGCAGCTCATATTTTAATATCAGCTATGATGCTCTTATGTGCATCTGTCTCATATGCCTATATTCACATGTCCAAGCTGCGTACTACAAAGGCAGCTGTGTCCGAGATACCATGCGCATCTGAACCCTTGCTAAGTGATGTCTTCTCAATGGCAAGGTGCAACTGAAAGATCCTCTTGTAATTTCATTTGAGGCGCGTTCAGGCGGCTCCGCCTTCCAAGTCTTCCAGGTCTGAGTCCGCGAGCTTGCGCTTCTTGCTGGGAAGGGGCTTGCGGGCCTTGCCGCTGGCGGCCGCCTTCTTGGCAGCAGCGGCAGAGGCGGCGTCAGACGACTCGTCCTGGCCATTGCCGGCACCGACCGCAGAGGTACTTGCCACGGCATCGTCATCGTCGGCGGCACCTTTCATGGTGACCTTGCCGCCCTTGAACTCGAAGCCGTGTGGGCTGATTATGGAGTTGATGGAGCGCGGGCTGGCTCGTATTAGTTGGCACCCTGTTAGGAAAATTGGGAGGGATCATTGGGAAGTGATGGATAGGTACTTACACGTTCTTCGCGTGGTTGATGCCGAGGATGGGTGCGAGCTTGCTGGTGTCCGCCTTGAAGTCGTGACAGCTCATGATGAGATGGCAGAGGACGATGATGTTTTTGGCCTCGGTGGCGTCGGCGTTAACCTGCTTGGGTGTCTTGGGGGCCATCTTCGTGGAGTGTGAGATGATGATAGGAATATGATTGACGATGAGCTTGTGTAAGCTTGTGGTTTTTGTTGCTAGGGGCTTGATGCCAGCTATGTAGTTGGCTGATGATGATTTGGTTGAGAGAAAGGTAGGCGAACAGAGGCTGTGTATATGGAACAAATGTGCTTTAGAGCAGATGTCGGCGGTGTAAGGTATGTTGAGTCAAAGCGTGGCTTGGGATTGCGAGAGTGTGGATAGATTCCCAAGGAACAGACCCGGACCTGTTTGAAGAAATTAGAATGACAGCGCTGCTGCCTTGTTTTGAGTGTAGGGTTGTATGCTTGAAAGTCTGGTGGTTCAGTTGGGCTATCGAGATTTTCTATGGGAAATTGACCCGGCTTATCCCCCAAACACGAATTTTCTTACCTCCCTAAGGGGCTAAGCTATAGAGCGTAGTGAAGGATACAAAGAGGGCTAGAGGAAGGAAGAATGACTCATTGATCACTTTTACTCCTAGATTTAACTACATGCACCGGAGAAAATATCTCAGACTTGATATGAAACCAGACTTCTGCGGAACGATCGAGAATAACAGTGTCTCCCCTACATGTAGGTTACCTCTGGAGGGAATCGAGGCGGTAGTGAGTTGTAGTCATTATGCTTATATCTATCATGTCACTCTATGTCAGAAAGTCCGAGGAAATAGAAAATATCTTATCTCATTACTATACCGAAGGCCATGGCAATACCTAACGGCAGTACATCCCAGATACTATAGTCATGACTGTTCCCTCTGTTGCTAAACAACTCACACTCATTCAAAGCACGGGCACTCGGGCTGTAACTCACCCAACTCCCTTTCTCCTTCTACGCAGATACTGCTGATGCATTAGACGCAAACTAGGTGGAGAAGCCAGACCAACCCCAGCTGGTCGCTCTTTCTGATCAAAATGTAATCACGGCCTATTCTAATTTCAGCTTAGGTTGTCGTCGACTTTCTATCCAGGGGCACCTGTACTTGTGCCCTAGTCTAAGCTGCGAGTACACGAATCCGCAAAGGGGTAGCAATATTCCATTGGGGGGATAGGTGACGATGACGTCTGGAATATTACCAGGGCATTCGGTGGAAGCTCGGAACAATGCGAGACATGTGATTGGGGCCCATGAGCCCGATAATGACCGTTTGATAGGTTTCTTCTGTTAACGCGGAGTTGGCGAAGCTCGCTAAGGGATATGAGTTTCGGCTTATAGGCAGTTTATATACTTGTTGTACATTATTGTTTTGTACACGGACTTATACATGTCAGTTTTTGGCTATCTTCAGCCACATGCATTTCACGGCCGGATCTTCCTCATTATCCTCTCCCGCACAACTCGGCTGGCGACCTTCCCTCCATGCTGCAGAGCGACGGCCCCGACGAGGGCGTACACGGCGCCAGCCATGATGGGGTTAAAACCCGAACCCTTGATGTTTTCTGGCTGGAGAGAAGGATCCGTTAGCAACAAAGCACAAACACGTCGTCGAAGGCCGGTAGTGTCCTACCATTCGGGGCTTCCACCTCACGACTTCGACCAAGCCGGAATCCAGCGCGACCTTGGCGAGCTTGTCGTGGGCGAACAGATCGGTAGGCTGGTTCTCGGAGAGGTTGTCCAGGCTCCGCAGGAGCGGGTCCTCGTAGGGTGTCCGTCTGTCGGCAAAGGGGTCTTCCATGAGCTCGGCGTAGTTACTCGGAGATGTCAGGATAGACTGCGTAGCCTCCATCGCGCATATTTGGCGTCCTGTCCGCGCCGTATTATGTCAGTATACGGCCTTTTAAACGTAACTGCCGCACGGCCGGAAGCGCAGTGGCAGAGGCAGTAGGACCGTCGTCCGACATACCCAGAAACGCCAGACGATCATTGAACCCTCTCCGCCCCTGGTCGAAACTCTTATGCGTGACCGCCAACCACTTCAGCTCGTCCGGCAGTAACCTCTCCCCGTGGGGACCCAGGAACCTATTCAGAGCCTCGTCTAGCTTCTTCGGGTCTTCATTCACCTTCCACCGCGAGCGAGAGGGGTCCTTGCGTATGTGCGGGGAGAAGGTGGCCTTCATGCGCGGGGGCGTGCGAGCCCACCGCGGGAGGTCGTCATCTGCGATTTCCGTTGCGACATCTCGGAAGGACGACGATGTCGAGAAGGGATTTGCCGGGGTGGAGACCGAGACTGAAGCCGCGGGTCGGGGGAGGGGAGCGGTAGGCTGGTTTCTGCAGTGGCGGAGGGCCTGACGAGAGAGCCTCGAAGCTGATCGCGTGGGGTTCAGGGCCATTGGTGGTATCGGGGGATTGGCGTTGGCGGGCACGATATCATCATATCGTCGAAAAGCGTCGATACGGAAGTTGCTTGAACTTTTTGAGTCAGGGATCATTTGGAGCTAACGGGAGGAGGTTAGCGCTTGGTGTTAGTGGAATGTCACGTGGCCAAGTTTAAATACAGAAGATATCGGTGTTAATGGAGTTCTAGTCTCCGAAGTGATCCGCCGTACGAAGTACTTCGTACCTTTCAATTTACACGACTTACGCCCCGAATTCAAGATTCACGCGTATCCTGGTCGTCGATTTCGAGTTACCGTAGCCTTTCTCACCATGAATGATATGGACACTCATCAATGCCGATTGAGGCAATCCGAAGATCGATGAATTGTAATTTCATATTCTGGGAAATCAGGAAATCAAATTACGTTTAAATAAGTTGCTTCAGTGGCGTGCTTGGTAATGGCCAGCTCGAGGCAGCCACGCGATCGTGAGCGTGTCGCCGGCGCAAACGTCCTGCTAGTAGAGGAATTGTCCAAAGTCCTGCCCAAGGATACCAAATTCGAAGCCTACCACCTCTCGACGCCTCCTACAGTGACCGATGCGCTGTGCAATCCGCCGGCGCAGCCCAAGGCCTGCAAGACTGAATCTAGGGAGCCGCGGCCAACTAAGCCATTAAAGACATATTGCGAGAAGCAATTCCTGGCAATCTCGATCGATGCTGCGAAACACGAGCCGGTCGCGCACGGTCGAGTCTTAGTCTTAGGCTTGGAAGTTTATATATATACCACTTCGTTCTCGACCATCATATTCGTGTCCAAGGCAGACTCGACCGGATACCTGAACCTCCTGAACCTCCCCAAAGGCACACCTTCACCCATTCGCGAGGTGACGGCGGTCTTCATATCCTTCTTAGTCACCACCCGCCGACGTCCGACGAAGCAATTGGTCGTAAACCTCTTTGCGCGGTCGCAATCGCAATACTTGTTTCCCGGCAGCGTGAAGAATAGCGGAAAGCACATCTTGGACGACAGGGGCCTTGTCAAATGGTGGTGTCGGGTCTTGAACTCCCTCCTTGAGGGCAGTAGCGACACATTCATTAGGGCGCGCAAGGGCTGGAATCGCATACATGGGTACCTCGTCGTTCCTGGGTTAGATGATCACGAGATGCGCTTCTTCCTTCCTCGCCCAAACACGATAGCGACGAACTGGACGTTGGGACACCCCCTGGAACGCATTTCTCCCTATTTAGTAGATCCTGCCACATATGGACAGAATGTCCCACCAAGATGTCTCATCCCGACGTACCCAGACGACCCGAAAGCCAGATTCGTTGAGGAATTGGAGGAATCAACCCCGATGAGGGTCAAGCTGTCCAGCGGATGGAGGACCCCCAAGACTCTTGACCAATTCTGGGAGATGATGGCCTTCAGGCAGGAGTGCTCCAGTGGACGCCTAACCGGATTCATCTGGGTTGTCTTTGATCCCAGCCCACCCGCGAGACCGACAGCACGGCCAAGTGCAGCTACGATTCTCACGCCCAATGCTTCATTCAGCGTTCCCAACGACCCAACGACGCCAGCTACCAGCCAAGAAGATCCTACCGCGCTTGCGACACCTAGCTCCACCCCTTCAAAGCGAGCCGCCCAAGCTTCTCGGACATCTACCAAGAAGACACTCAAAGGCCGCATCGTCCCCCGTCGACCCCAGATAAAGACGCACAACCGAATCAAGTTCCCAGAGCGTATCGAGACACCCCACTACTTCTGGCCCGAAACAGGCCGCGGCCAGGTAGTGCTCGACGAGTCCGGCTATAACAGAGCCGTGGAGCTCTTGCTGCGCCTCGAATTCGCGAAGCTAGATTCGGCCATCGCGAACACCGCGCGCTGGATCAACGAGGTCAACGTTGGTACGGAGTGGGGCCTCGAATTTGTTGGTACAAGAGACCCAACCGCTGAACCTACCTCCCAGGACTGCGGTGGTGGTTCCGGTGGCGGGGCTGGGGGGATCAACAACCTCTCGGGGATGGTCAGGAAGAAGCGGCCAGCGGAGGACAGCCCGGCGGACGGTGATAGACCGCAGGCTGCTCCCGCTGTGAATACTCTCGGTGCGGGGCTCGTCAGGAAGAAGGCGAAGCTGACGATGACCGACGAGGACTCAGCGCCACCGCCAGCACCACAGCAAGAAGAAATTGCAGCAGCAGCGAACGTCAATGTCCTCGGCTCGGGCTTGGTCCGGAAGAAGGCGAAGCCGTCCGAGACGTGACTTAGAAGGATTTGGGTAATACTTGCATACATCCGGCGTATATTTTATGGGGACAGGTATGGGGATTTTAGATACCATTCCGGGATGGTACTGGGGCTATCTGGACACTGCGGATGACGTCCCGTTTGGTTTGGTTTGGGTTGCTAATTTATATCCAGGTCTAATGAATACTTATCAGCACAGGCTCTATAGCTGACTTCGCCGTAAACAGGATAAAATAATCATAAAACAGAAAACTTCATGCTGGCTCAGGTGGGAATTACTTACTCGTCCTGCCAGTGAGCATAACAAATTACGGTAGCCAGTACGTTCCTTAACCTGTTAGGAAACAAAAAAGTCGAAGACCTAAGCCTTTCCCCAGAACCGAGCGGATACGAACATAAACATGTATGGTATTATGACGTAGGACATCTTTCTTTGGGTTGTCAAATCGCTACGCTCTTTCTTGCCTTACCATGACAGGAGGATGAGTCACTGTTACTAGGTCATGCCCCCTTTCAAAGATACCACTTCGATTCGTTCTCTGCTGCATCGCTAAGCATGGCTTATCACCATGAATCTTTTCAATAATTATCCGACCTAACCTCTAAAAAGCTGCCTTCAAAACAAGAAGTTCACCGGATATAAGCTTCTCGGCCAATGCCTTTCGGTCGCACCTCCTGCCGTCCTTGGCATCGTGGCTTGAGCTGATTGGCTGGGTTTCAGGCCCCATCAGTCCCGTTCGTCAAGGCGGAGCCCCTCTCCCCTTTCCAGACAAGTTTGTGCAATGAACGCTTCTTATTCTGACATTCACCACTGCGCGCCGAATGTGGCAAGGGAAGCGTGCACATTTCTCCCGTCTCCGTGAAAAGACAGCTTTACATTGTGGGTACAGTGGACTGTTAGTGCTGGGGCGCTTCCCTCTGGCGCCGTTGTATTCCGATTAAGCGCCAGAAGTGAGAGGGGACCCAAGTCAGGATGACTATGGCCAACCAATTAGGAACGGACATGTCTTCTTGAGAACTGATAACTCTAAACTCGTCCTACCGCATGGGTTTTGTCTCGGTTCAGTTTCAGCTAAACCTCTCCCCTATGTCCAGTCGTATCTCAGAACGAAGAGGGTTGGTAGCATCTGCATTTGCTGCATATTTATCCAAAACGAACAGTTATTTGAGCCTGGAGCCTGTCGCGCCCGTCGTAGATTAGAGCTGACGATCATACAATATGCACGATCCGCCGACAGCTCTACTGTTATCCAAAGAGAAAGAAGAGAAAAGCCTCTTAAAATCATCGATGGGTTACGAATACTCATTCGGGAAATCTACTATATATCATTTATGAGCGCGCTGACTGTAAAACTGGTTGCCCACTTTACCCACGATGCCACCGACGAAGCTGCGGCCGCATCCTGTAAAGGAAGGCTGGCCCCGTTGCCGCCCTCCGAGAGGTCGATCCTGGAGAGCCCCACATCCACCGGCGCTTGAGTCTTGACACCTCAACCCACGTCTAGGTCCATATCCAGGCCCAGGTTCCCTGGCAGGCAGGCTTGCGGATGCCTACCAATCTTCTTGACTCAGCTGCAGTCCATCCTATTGAATGTGACTGGCAGGCTGTCTCGTCTCATTGTCTCTCTTCATTCGGCTTATTTCCTTGCATTTTGGCATTTCTTCACCTATCACCTTAGATTTTTCTTGACTGTTCGTGGCCGCCATCTCAGTTGCCGGGCTTTTATATACATTCAATTTTCGCATACAGGTCTACATATATCACATACGTGAGGTATTATCTCAGGCATACAGCTACTCCACAAATACATTTGCCACGAGCTTCGAGGCGGGTCCATATCTAGGAACGACCTGGGAAGGTTTGACTGACCCTTGTAATTCCTGCGTCGTATGGTACTTTTTGGTTCCGGTACGGATCGCGCCGCGTAGGAGAGGGAGGATACACCGCACCCACCATCGGTGTGGTATTGAGGCCATGAAGTACACCGCACTGTTGGTCGCGGGTGCGAGCTGCGCCAGTGCGAGATGGCTCCGGTGGTCAGGCAGGGGAGATCCAGTATGGACGCCGCAGGAGACAGGTCTCGCAGTCGAGGACGACCAGCCGGGCTGGACGCCGAAGCCGACGCCGGCGCCGGGCGCCAGAAAGTCGGACCAGGATCTCGTGGTGGAGTACCTCAAGAGACAAGACTCCTCGAGGGCTTCGAGAAATACGTGGACGAATGAGCAGACATGTGGTTGGTTTTCAGGAACGTCATGTAAGTCTTTGCCCCTCTTCTCTTAGGCGGGAATATCGAAGCGGTACTGCTTTGCGGGTCGGTCAGTTGTTAATGCAGGATCGATATCAGCGTCGGCTTTTACGTGTGACGAGGACTTCTCGTGTATGACGAATGATGATAACAACGTCGCGTGCGGTTCCGGCACGTATTCGCCCTTTTTTACAGTCTGTCTTGACTACAGAGCCTTCCAGGACGGCGCCTGTGACAACGCCAATAGTCTTACCGGATGCTGGTAGGTATCTCCTCCACCCTCCTGAAATTGACCTGGCTAACGTACTGTCGCAGTCAAGATTCTGAACAGCCGGCATGCGGCACGTACATATGGACTGGTTCGCCCACCCGCTCCATGTACCGATGCTTTGAGCAGTCCACCATCATCTCTCTGCTGGACATACCACAATTCGTCATTGACGCCTCGAGGTCTTCGGAATCCGAAAGGTTAAAGTCCCTGACGGAGTCCAAGTCGAGTAGCAAGAGCAGCGTCCCTGCAACTACGACGTCAGATAGTCCGCCCGCCTCGCCCAGCGACAATGATGACGATACTGAGAGGACCGGCGATGTCCTCGACGGCGACGACGGCGACGATGGCAACGATGGCGACGGCACTAACAATACCAGCAATGAAACAACTAATGAAACCACCAACAACACTCCAGCCATCGTAGGTGGTGTAGTAGGAGGCGTCGTCGGATTGATTACCACATACCTCCTACTATATTACCTGTGCTATCGAAAGCGAAAGGATAAGAGTAGCAACAGCACGACGAAGTGGTCCTCAAGGGCGGAGAGGAAGAATGCTTATAAGACTAAGTTTACGAACAAGAACAACAAGAATCAAGCATACGACAGCAACCCCAGCGGAACATACGTATCCTCGTCACCCACGTCCAGCACTGGCGGACAGGTCGCAGCGCCCGCGCGCTGGGGCCTCAATCCATTATCAATGTTGTCGAAGAAGAATAGAGGCCCGACTGCCCACAGCGCTACTCCTCAGTATCCAGGCGACGACGAGACATACGACGCCACTGGTTATGGGCCACAGAAGCGTGTACCGCAACAGTACGACGCCACGACTGTAGCTGCAGGACAACAGAAATTCCAACGGGCAGGACACTCCAACCCGGGCCAGGATCCAGACGTGGAGCGGCAAGCACCAGATCATAATGGCAACATTACTCTGAATATATACCACAGCGGTCCGCCAGCCGCGAACTCCCAGGACCCCCGGTATTCTACATCCCACATGAACCCCTATACCGAGTCATTCTCTCAGATCACCAAGCTCACTAGTCCAAGTGAGAAATACAATCCGAGGTCAGCAGCCGGGCCGTACCCACAACCCCAATACGCGGACAGCAGCTCGACAACATCCACAGCAGAGCCGGAACCGCTGCAGCCGCAGCGCTCCGCACGCCCCACGCACTCCGTCGTCAGCGACGCGACGTATACGGCGTCTCCGGGCACCAATCTCAACCAGGTGTTCCATCCGCAGAGTACGGAATTAGGGTATCAGCAGTCGGGTTTGTCTGAAAGCAGTTCCTCGACGAAGATGCAAGTTGCAGCCGCCGGGCTAGGAGTAGGCTTGGGCCTGAACATCAACAAGACGTCAAATAATCACCATGAGGAACACCACCACCATCACCAGCACCATCATTCTCCTGCACCTTCGGATACTGCAACGCTCGGGCAGCGACCGCAGACTCAGCAGCAGCAGTTCCCGCAGTACGCGTCCCAGCAACAAGCCCCGCGCTATGCTGACAATAGCACGATGACGACAGAGTCGGAAGTCGCGGCAGCAGGGGACTTCAGCTCGAGCAGCTCGGTATCGGAGTGGGAGAACTGGGAAGATCAAGAGGGAGGTAACAGACGTGCGCCGAGTGGCGCCGATCGGCAGAGGGGGGTCGACTACTCGCAGTCGCGCGCCACGCAGAGCACCGTCTCGACGATGACCGAGAGGCAAACGGGAGCCGACTACCAGCAGCCGCGGGCCACCGGGACCACCATTTCAACTATGACCGAAGCGGAGGACTACAGCCGTCAGGGAGACGCGTGGTATCGGCAGCCTCCGGGCTACCGCAGTGGAGATCCTGTGGAGCTTGAGGCCAACCCCGCGATTAGGAAGGTCGACTGATTACCTGGAGTTTTCAATTCCACAATGGGAACTGATGGACTGATTGGAAGGGGATAGTTTGGGCGGAAACGGGAGTAAAAGCGATGTTGTATGGACATGTATAGCGTCTTCAGAATACCATGACGTAACGGATATACCACGGAGTGGGCATGGGAGCCGGGCTGTCCAGGGCATATATAATGCGGGCGTCCTGCGATTTGGATCCGGCCTTCTCTTGGATTAATAGACTAGAATCGATATCTTTTGAAAGCGTCACAATTTTGATCACCGGGGCGTTCGCTGAGCTTACTGCGTACGGCGCATTGATGGGGAGGTTCTAATTAGCAGTAATATATGTCCAATCTAAAGGAAATCCCTCCATAACCTCCCGCTGCGACTCGCCAATAGAACAGCGCTCCTATCTACGAAGACGATGTGTCAATCTATGGGTATTTCCGCCTAGGCTAGATTATACTTGAAGCACTCGGCATTCTCCTAATGCAGTTTCGAACCCTCACTTATCCCAACAACTGTATCATCCCTCATTCTAGATTTGTGTAGCTCCATACCCCCGCATAGCCGACAGCGTTTTACTTCAACTGCCGGTCACTGCTTCTTCCTCAAGTATTCCAGATTGACCGGCGTGATGGGGTCCCCGCCACCCAGCACGGCTATGATGTTCCGCATGCCGAGCTCCTCGAACCCGGCGTGCGTCTCGACGGTGCCGCCGGCGTTATGGCACGTTAGCAGAGCCCTGCCGGCCGCCGCGTGCGCCGCCAGGCGCGGGTGCACGTTCGGCTCGTCGGCGTGCACGTCGAGGGCGACGGCGCTCACGCGACCCTGTTCGAGCGCGTCCGCCAGCGCCTCCTCGTCGATGAGCGAACCGCGCGCCACGTTGACGAGGCGCGCCCCGGGCCTCAGGCGGCGCAGCGCCGCCGCGTCGAGCAGACAACCCGCGCCGCCCGGCGCGCACAGCACGACGCAGTCGCTGTCGCGCAGCAGGTCACCCAGGGAGTCACGGAAGGCCGCGCCGAGCGCGGATTCGAGGGATGCGGGCTTCCGCTCCGTGTCGTGATACAGGATGGCCATGCCGAACCCGGCGCTCATTCGCCGCGCGATCTGCTGCCCGATGTTGCCGAGTCCCACGAGCCCCAGGGCATGTCCGCGCAGGTTGCGAGACTGCCCCGTCGCGCGCACGTGGCACTGGCGGAACGCCTCCGGCGAGGACGACGTTGCCGAGCTGATGCAGTACGGCAGCACGCGGAATGTCGAGATGATCATGGCCGCCGCGAAGTCGGCCACCGCCTCGGCGGCCGCGAGCCCGCTGTTACAGTAGATGATGCCTGCGAGAGCGTGTCAACCACCGACCTGCTCGCATACGAGAGAGCTGAAGAAGCGCGCCAACGACTTGGCGGGTGGGCTGATGAGCCACGTAACCGCAAACCCGAAACAAAAGGGGATATACCACATACCTCTCTCACCCAGCAGCTTGACGTCAGCCCAATCGAAGCCCGCACCGGCGCTGGCGAACACTCGTACGCTGTCCGGCAGCAGCGTCACGAGCTCGGCGTCCCACGTCCCCATCTCGCCGCCGGAGCCCCAGAACGGGCGGTAGACGGCGGCGAAGTCGCCCCAGCGGCGCTCGCGCAGCGCGCGCGCGAACTCGGCCCGCTGCCTCTGCTCCGCGGGCGGCCGCACCACCTCGAACCGCGCCGCGAACTCCGCGTACGTCGCCGGGTTGTACCGGATCGGGTCCCCGATGTGCAGGACCACGGGCTTGCTATTGCTGGGCGGTACCGCCGCCGCTGCTGGTGGTGCTGGTGATGCTGCCTGAGCCGGTGCGGAAGATGACGAGGGTTCTGGTTTGTAGTAGATGTGCGTCGGGATGGGCACCACGACGGATCCCCGTCCGGATGATGCGCTTGCTGGCGGCGTGCTGTCGCCGTCGCCTCCTACGGGCGAGGCCGAGCGCGGCGTCGCTGAGGTGGGCGTCCCTGGAGCAGTCGGCATCGGCGTGTTTGTGGGCTCAGCCATGATTTCTGTGCGCTGCCGCGGAGTTTATGACGTGTATTTGAGGCCCAGTGGAATAGGCGGTGGTAGGTGGCGTTCTCAATGCGAGCATCAGCTGTCCTTAGCTCCTTACGTGCCTACGAGTCTGGAGAGGAGCGAGAGAAGTCGAGTGCTAAAGTTCGTTTATGAGACCTCCTTGCCTGCCGTCTGATGCAACGAAGAAAGAAGCGAGAAAATCGTGAGGCCTGGTGGACACCCGGTATCGCTTATCTATGCCTGTTTTCCACGTTTTCCCAGCCTCCGGTCCCCGAATTCGATGTTGCCGACTCCATGGACCGTGGTTGGGGATGTGACATGGTTGGCGCGTTCAAGCAGTGGAAATGAGTCGCCTCCGGGCTCAAGCGCCGGGTTGCCGAATCGGGCATGCCAGTCCGCACGTTCTTCTCCCCCGATGGCGGGGTTAGGCGTCGTCGATTGTAACTACATCCCTTATCTGAGACTTACGGTATCGCCTATAGCGGGAATTTATCAGGCACTTTTGTCGCATAATTTTATTCAACTGAATTATTTTACCCCTCACAGTTTATTTATCGTATTTGCCGGTGTTTTCACGGTAATTAGTAACGGCGTCTATTTCTGCGCGCAGTCTGGCAAGCTTGGAGGGGTGCTTTACCATAATAAGAATCAATGTCTCAACGACAGCATGCATCGAATCTACAGAGGCATCAAGCAGGCCAGAACCCAACGACAGGAGCTGAGAATCTCTTATGGGCGGTTTCGTGTCTCCGAAACTCTCTTCATCCCCCTCCTTGCCCCTGTCAGGCGAAAAGTTGCGCTCGCGAATGAGTCGAACAAGAACGGGCGTATAGGGATACTGCTTGCCTGAGGCGGCTTTTTCTTTAGCAGCATTGACGAGACAGCCGTAGACGTCGTAGAGAACCTTGCTCGCGTGGGCGGCGCGGGCTTTCCAACGGGCAAGAAAGTCCGGCACGTAGGCGAGAAAAGGGTAAATGTCTACGGGAGGAGTGTTGCCTGGTTCCAGTAATTCGAGCCTGTGTCTGATTAGCATTATGTACCACAACAGGAGGGTACAAGTGTCACGGCAGATAATGGAAGTTAGAGAAGCAAAGAGGTGCATGTAGAACAGAAATATGAGGAATGGCGTTGGAAGCTTACTGACCACTGCTTCTGGACGTCAAGATAATACTCGCCAAAACCATGAGGATAGTCATCTAGCGTCTGTCCAGCCACACAAAGGATCGGGACGCTCAAGCTCCACTCGCCGGAATATCTGCTCCAACCGGCCGGGTCTTTCGCGAGTTGCCAGACGAGCTTTGATGCCAGTCCAACCTGCAAGGGTGCGAGTTTCGCAACAGACTTCTGATCCGTCATTTCCCTTGCCGCTGTCTTCCATTCTCTTAACGCTGAACCATCTTGCATGAACAAGACATGCGAATCTCCAGGTTTCATGACGTGTTCTTGCGGGATGTACATGTACGGTCTCCCCGAGTAAAGTGCACCTCTACGCTGAAAGAGCTCGCGCAGTTGTGCCGGATCAGATAAGACGACAAGATTCTTAGGTCCCATTTTGATTCCAATGATGTTGCCGTACAGGTGTCGCCATTCTTCGAATTTGAGGAACGGTTTTTTCAGCGGGATTAATAAAGGTTGCCGATGAAGGGAATGGTAGGTGGGCCGGAGGGAAAGAAGGGCTACGCCGGGTACTGCGGGCAAATGGATACAGCTAGATGAGTATGTAGATAAGGCTAGATATGAACAGGGAAAAGAGGAAGGCGGGACGAGAGTAGGTGAGCTGGAAAGACAGAGCCATGGTCGAACGCAGTAAGAATGATTTAGTAGGGGAGGAAAGAGGGCCAACTATTTATGACGATAGAAGATTGAATGGTTAGACCAGAGGAGGCTGTCCACAAGGGCCTTCTTGCGGCCCCTGGTTCGCTAAATTTGCAGCTTTTCGTCTCCTAACCTATGCTAAGTCTTTCTCCTTCTCGGGTTTTCTCCTATTCGCACCTACTTTAACTAAACCCCCCCACTCTCACTTCTACTCCTTCCTTCATTCTGTGATGCGTGCTGCCGTCATTGGCGGGGGCCCTTCCGGGCTTGTCACGCTCAAATATATTATCCAGTCGAACCGCTATTTCTCTGATCATCCGCCTATTGAGGCTATGCTCTTCGAATCCGCAGAGGCTGTCGGCGGCGTCTACTTTCACCATAATTATGAAGATAGTGAGATGATATCGTCAAAGCTTCTCACTCCCTTCTCCGACTTTCGCCCTAGGACATCAGATCCCGACTTTCTTTTGGCTGAAAGATATAGAGAGTACCTCGTAGAATACTGTACATATTTCGGACTATGGTCTATGCTAAGCTCGAGACGGTTGTTGTTTCCGTCCGGAGGGGAGACATCCATGCTGGCGAGCGCGCCCATATTGTTACGTATAAATCAGCCGCTGGTTCTGCTACCACCGAATGGCACTGCAATGCCGTGGCCGTATGCAGCGGATTGCATTCAGAACCCAATATTCCTAATATTCCAGGCATTGAATATGTTCCTTGCGTCATGCACTCGTCCAACTTCAGGTCCCGCAGCCAATTTGGGTCTGGAAAGACAATCATGATCCTCGGCGCGGGTGAGACGGCTTTTGATATTGCTCACCTTGCTATAACGACGAAGAGTACCAAAAGGGTTGCCCTTTGTCACCGAGACGGTTTCCTCGGCGCGCCGCGGCGGATTCCGAAAGTCGTCCTTTTCCCTTGGCTCAGAAAGGGGTCCAAAGTAGAAGGCGGGGGTTGTTTCGAAGGCAGATTGCCTGTTGATGCGGCCGTCACGTCGCTGTTCGACACGATGTACGTTCACAAAGCGCTCAGAGATTCGATGCGCGTGTGGAACTTCTACAGTACAACGATGCCGCGCTAGGCTCTTCGTGGTTGCTGATCGGGACCGGAAATGCTTTCGAGAACTGGGTAGGCTATGTGCCCAAAGAGAAGCGGCATGTTTCTAAAAGTACATCTATTCATATCATGACGAGTATCAATCCCACGCATATATGTACTCACATTCTTCCAGTTATCTTCAACAAAGCTTGGGAAAACTTTACCCCTACGTCGTCGGTCCCTATCGCCCCCCAGCCACCATTTTCCAGTGCTGAGCGACTCTGGATATTTTTCTGACGCGTCTCGGAGCCTGTTGTGGGACGCTTTGTCGACTTGGCCCCATTTACATCCCGTTTCCACACGTCCGGTACGGCCGTCCTTCCGGACAATGGCCGCGAGGAGTATGGGCGTATCAAGGAGCAGGCCCTCAAACCGGACGTGGTCATCCTTGCGACTGGGTATACTCAGCGATTTTCATTCTTCGCGGATGGCTCCTATCCTTCGCCGGAAGAAGGGAATGTGCAAAATCTGTGGTGTCGGGATGACCCGACGATGACTTTCATTGGTCATATTAGACCCGCCTTCGGTGCAATACCGCCCTTGGCCGAGTTGCAAGCCATGCTCTGGACGATGAATCTTCTTGGTTAGATTGCGCAGCCCCTACTACCCGAAGACGTATGGCATTACCGTGTCCTCCATTCAGCTGACTCCCGCTTGCGCTATAGCGTCGAGCACGAGAGCTATGCTTATCAGATTGCCAAAGACATGGGCTCCGCGCCTGGCGTAATCGAGGTTCTCACTGTGGCTTTTACTAGCAAGGTGCCTAGGGCATGGTACCGGTTACCTATTGTCTGGGCAGCTGGGTCGAGCTACGTGACAAAGTTTCGCTTGGGCAGCCCATAGCGATATGATGGGGCCGTCGATGTGTTGACGAACGAGTTGTGGGAGACAATTACTCGTAGGACTGGCCTAATTGGGAATCTGTTTTTGACGGTACATCCAATAGTGGTAATGGGCATGTGGAGTCTGTTCTACTTTTGCTGGTATGGTATATGGACAGTGCTAGTAAAACTGAAGTTATGTGGGCCGCCGAGATTGACGAATGAGGTTGAAGTCAAGTGGAAACAAGAGAATGCGCTGAGGAAGAAGATGCTGATGGAACCAGGCGGCGGTAGCAGGGCTTGTTAGGGGAAATCATGTGAGACAAAGGTTGTGAATGACATTAGGAAAGTAACGTATAATTCATGATCAATACCCCCGTGTCCCTGTCTGCTAGCACGGCGGGTCTCCAATTCGCTCCCATCGAAAGTGAGGGTCCCCGATGTGTAGCGCGCACGCTATGACCAGATGTTCCAGGGAAGCGAAGAGCTCAGATATTCAGATGAATTTTCCCAAGGCGATGGCTATAAAAGCACTGAAATGATTACCGAGGCATTTCGAAGAGGAGAACCCTTATGTTGGTGAAAAAGAATCCTCTCCCTGCCGATTGTATGAAAACTCGATAGCTGAATGCAAGAGCTGTTTGACAAGAATAGCTAAGAGGCTCTGGATGGGTTCTGAAGCCCTCCGAACACTTGACTCTCTGCTGGCTATACAGCCCAGTCAAGACCGGTTGAGCCCAGAATTGAAGAAAGTGTCAGAGAAAATGGTAGCACTGGAGTGAAAGGCAGGACACTAGCTATTAGGTAGCAATAGGGATGACCATTAACGCCTGTCCTTCCTAAATATCTGAGGGGAGAAGCCCCCTATACAGAGCCGTAAGACCCCTGTTCAGAAGGTTCCACCGTATCCCGACATTAACACCTGACAGAAAGCTCCTGCGCAAGTAATGCCAGTTCCCCAAGTTCCTTGTGTATAGAAATCTCCCTTGATAGTAAATATCTCGGAGCTTTCGATCTCAATGAATTTGCTTGGTTGTCTATAGGATCTCTGAAAGTTATTAGAACGATGAAGAAGGAGAAGTAGGAATACGGCTAGGTAGATTTATTAGCCGTGTTAGGCTTCTTTGGTTTGTCTCGTGCATCGTATTGGACTTCCTTCCCGGCTGGATCGATTTCCATCTGCTATACAGATTGCTGAATAACAAATATTGTCAAATTTACACGAAGGCGCTTGGCCTGGGAGCCTGGCTACTCAAGTTCGTGCGTATTGAACCCCTCGACTCCTCGCGCTCACCCTTCCGAGGTGACCAAGACGAGACCAGTTTGAAAACAGGCCAATTGGAACCAGTTCTTTTATATCAGGATTAATTTAGGCATGTAATTACCCTTGCGTATACTTACACGCGGCGCTGCTACCGGAGTTCGGGCATTTAGTTAACTGCTATACAACTGAGCTGACAAATCTACCTATGACATGGTCTGATACCAAGGGTAACGTTCCAGTCCAACAAGCATATGACTTAGACTATTTATTAGATCGTGAATCAACAACTGGAATGACTACAAATGAGATTCGGAGAATCCACCGCCTTCTCTTTGCATCGTTGATTCTATTTGCCCTTCAAAATTGCCAAGTAGGATGGTCTCACTCCAGATAGTCCAGCAATCCAACGCGCTGGTCGGGAGCCTCCCTCAAGGGCTCGTCGCACTTTCCATTGGCGCCACAACTGGCATTGGTCAGAGCACCTTGGAGCACTTTGCCCAGCAAGCCTCTTCGCCACGCATCTACACCGTTGCCCGTCCAGCTGCGGTCGCCTCACATGAGAGCCTGCTCGCCTCACTACGTCAGTCTCGCCCAGAGGTGACTTACAATCTCATCACGGCCGATGTTTCGCTCGTCTCTGAAGTTGACAAGGTTGTCAAAGCCGTCAAAGCGCAGGAGAAGAAGCTTGACATCCTCTTTCTGTCGGCTGGGTTCATGCCGTTTGAAGGTCGCCAAGTCACCACCGAAGGTCTAGACCCGTCCATGTCAACCCGGTATTACTCACGTCTGCGCGCCGTTGAGCAATTGATCCCATTGCTAAATCAAGCAAAGAGTCCCCGCATTGTCTCGGTGCTGGCTGGAGGACTAGAGGGCCCGATCAAGGAAGATGATCTCTACCTCCGCGACCTCGCGAACCGGTCCACCTGGGCCTCGTCGGTTCAGTCTACCACTATGGGTACGCTGGCACTGGAGCTGTTCGCTCGCGAGAACCCAAAGCTGAGCGCCGTGCACTGGTTTCCCGGACACTCCGGCACTAGCCAGGGCCAAAAGGTTCGGCACGTCGCAGCCGAACGTGATGAGCCAGGATGTGTCGGGTGCTCGAGGTCTGTTTCTGGCCACGAGAAATCGGTACGCTGTTCAAGGAGGAGTGCCGGTGCCTGAGGGGCTTCCCGTTGCGAAGAAGTCCGGTGGGCGCATCTTTCTGGTCAATCCACTGGGAGAGACCTCTGACGACGAGCGCGTTTTGGCCGGTATGAGGCAGAGGGGAGTAGACAAGGCTGTGTGGAGCGTCACGCAAAAAGTGTTTGTGGCTACTGCGGGAAGTCTTATAGGGCTAAAGAAGAGCTGTGAGAATATAAATCGGTTAACACTTCGTCAATATGAGGAGTATTGGTAACAATGGGAATCGAAGTATTCGAAGCTTGAAAATTGGTTCTCATATTAAAAATTTTAAATGCATCGCTGACATAGCCGATAATGATGATAGCTTACCTTCACCAAGGCCAGGCCGATTGTTGTGGAGGCTGTGGTTACGCCTACGCCGCAGCTGTGGCTAGGGCTTATAGCTTTAGGTATACCGCCAAGGCGGACCCATAAAAAACACACAAACCTTAAAAGCACGGCCTAACATCAAATGGTGACTTTGTGAGCTCGTTCTGTACGCTCTTATAGAAAAATTTCCGAAACCTTTCTTAAAATTTTACAATATAATAACAATAAAAATACGTATAAAATATTAAAAATTATCGTTATACAAAGGCTCATACGGGTTTGTTAATTTAATGGAAATATAAAGGAAATAAATTAAAATTTTATGTTTATATATACATTTTAACCGATACGCCTTTATGGCCATAACAGCGTAATATTACGGTTGCTGTTGCGCAGCCACTGCACCAAAAGACTGGATTGATTACTGATCTGACACACCCCCTCAGTTGCTGTCGATAGGCAGTGACTGGTATTCCTCTCATGGTACCATCTTATAGCTGCTAGCGCATTTACTCCATGGCCAGGTCTAGCTACGTACATACCTATAGTGCGCCTGTCGCGCCCACACCCCCATTGCTCTAGTGATAAATCCTTACCCACCATACCTATCTCAACAGATGTTTATGTTTTATTCTTTGTGAATGTCGCATCATCCTCTTCTTCAGTGTCGGACGGCCATTCCCCCGTGTCTGCGCCTGCAGCCTGTCATAATGGATGGATTACAAGTTCTACCTTCAGCAACTGGCCTTTTTAAGCCGAATTCGAGTCGTTGACGTATATAGGCTGCGGAGAAGCCTGCCAAGGAGCTCCTGTAGCGACGTGCATTTCAACATCCGGGGTACCAAATTAGTAGTGTAGATTTCAGTGCTGCATCCCCGAACCTTGTCCGGTCTCCCCGCACGACTAATAGAGATACTACACTGCATAGTTATGTCACAGTCTTCCGGCTTTGCCGGGCAGGCCACAAGAAGGCATGATCTTTGACCCATGCACCGGTCAAAAACATCAGCGTATTAATAGCACGGACAAAAGACTCCCGAGGAACTCCAACTGCCTATGCTGATCCTTGGGTCGGACGTGAGGATGATACAACTGGACCAATGGGGTTTCCTATATGTATGAATGGACATCATCACTACGATCAGCCTCGGCATATGTCGAACGACGGATGTGGTGCAACCGTAGAATACGGTGCTTCCGCGGGTCAAACAATCCCGAGCGGGCGATGACAATTCTAGACCAAGGGCGAAATATATATTCGTTAACCAAGAACAGTCGTCATTCTAGGTTCCGAGAAACCTTCCTGCCGCGATACATCCATCATGGCTGTTTCTATATCGCAAGTCACTTTTGAACATCATCGTCAGGCGCTTGGCATTGCCGAGACGAAGCCTCGAATCTCCTGGAGATTCTCCGGTAATGCTACCGAATGGGAGCAGTCTGCATATGATCTCGAGATTATGCGGGGACAAGGTGGCAGGTCCCACACCTACAGTCTGAGTTCGCCAGAGTCCGTTCTACTGCCATGGCCGGAAACTCCCTTGGCGGCTACCGAACGGGCCAACGTCCGAGCCCGAGCTCACGGACAGGAGGGCCAGAGCTCGACGCCATGGTCCGAATGGGTTACGGTAGAGATAGGCCTCCTGAGCTCAGAAGACTGGTCTGGCGCCGTCACTATCGGCGCCGACTACGAGACGGAGCTCGACAAACCAAAGAGGCCAGTTCTGTTCAGGAAGGATTTTAGCGTTGGATCCGACATTGCATCTGCCCGGCTGTACATCACAGCTCTGGGTCTCTACGAGGCGGAGATCAATGGAAATAGAGTCGGGGATCACGTGCTTGCTCCTGGTTGGCAGTCCTATCACAACAGGCATGTCTACGACACGTATGATATCACGGACCTCGTCAAGAACGGCGAAAACGCCATCGGGGTCACGGTGGGCGAGGGATGGTACGCCGGCCGTATAGGCTTGAACAGGGCGCGTAATGTCTGGGGCGACACGCTGGGCCTTCTAGCGCTACTGGCCGTAACGCACCAAGATGGAACGACTGTCCAGACTAAGACGGATCTGTCCTGGAAATCTTCTTTGGGTCCTATTCAGACTTCCGAGATCTACAATGGTGAACGGTACGACTCAAGACTAGAAGCCGACATCCATGGCTGGTCCACCTCTACATTCGATGCTTGCGATTGGATTCCCGTCAAAGAAGTAGACTCTCCTCAAGGCCAACTCATGCCCCCGGATGGTCCGCCGATCAGGAGAATAGAAGAGGTCGGCGCTAAGCGAATATTCGCCTCGGCATCCGGTAAAACCCTAATTGACTTCGGCCAGAACCTCGTTGGCTGGCTCAGCGTAACTGTTAAGGGGCCAGCCGGCACGAACGTCACTTTTCGCCACGCGGAAGTAATAGTCGACGGCGAGCTTGCACTCGAGCCTCTGAGGACCGCCACCCAAGAAGACTCGATTATCCTTCACGGCAATGGAACCCAGACTTGGGAGCCCAAGTTCACGTACCACGGATTCAGGTTCGTGCAGGTCGATGGCTGGCCGGACGAGACCCCGCTCACGTTAAATTCTATTAAGGCGATAGTGGTCCATAGTGATATGGAACAGACCGGCTGGCTGAAAACCTCGAACGAGCTTCTGAACCAGTTCCATGCGAACGTGCGTTGGTCCATGAAAGGAAACTTCCTCTCGCTCCCCACGGACTGTCCACAGCGTGACGAACGATTGGGATGGACTGGCGACGCGCACGCCTTCGGTCCGACAGCGAATTACCTTTACAATACGGCCGGGTTCTGGCGGGGGTGGCATCGTGACGTTTGGTCAGAGATGCAGAGGAATGGAACCATGGTTCCGCCGGACTTTGTACCCGTGACTCCCCTTGACAGGGATCCCAGCCCTACAGCAGTTTGGAGCGACGTAGTGGTCGGCAATCCGTGGAACCTTTACCGCACATTTGGCGACCTTGTCATGCTCGCAGAGCATTTCTCCCAATCCCGAGCCTGGATTGACGCGGGCCTTCCGCGAAACGGTGTTGGACTTTGGGACCGCTCGACCTTCCAATACGGCGACTGGCTGGACCCCAAAGCGCCCCCTGACGAGCCGAGCGAAGCTACTACCGCGAAACACCTGGTCGCCGATGCATACTTGATCCGCATGACCGAAATCCTTTCACAGGCGGCGAAAACCCTCGGAGATGACACGCTAGCTAACGAATACGCGAGTCAGCGTGCCGACCTGACGCAAGAATTCCAAAATGCCTGGATAGATTCCGATAGCAATCTCGCCAATCGTACCCAGACAGCCTACGCACTTTCCATCGCCTTCGGCCTGCTTCCATCGCCGGAGGCCCTCGCTGTCGCCGGCGAGACCCTACGCGCCATAATTGCAGAGAATGACTATCTTGTGGGCACCGGGTTCGCAGGGACGCCGCAATTGGGCTTCGCATTGCGCGATCTCAACGCGACTTCGGACTTCTACGCGATGCTTTTGCAGACCGAAGTCCCGTCGTGGCTTTACCAGGTCGAGCAGGGCGCGACGACAACCTGGGAACGCTGGGATAGCCTGCTGCCCGATGGCACTACCAACGACAGCGGCATGACGAGCTTCAACCACTACGCGTTCGGCGCCGTCGCTGACTGGATGCATCAGGTGATCGGGGGCCTCGCGCCGGCAGCACCGGGATGGAAGAAAATTGACATCGCACCCATCCCCGGCGGGGGTATTACAAGCGCCAATGCGACTTTCGTGAGCCCGTATGGCGAAGTCAAGTCACGGTGGCGAATTGCCGATGATGGCTTCCACTTGGAAATTTCAGTTCCCCCTAACTCCCGCGCCACAGTAATTTTGCCCGGTGGTGGTGGCTCGACTGAGGTGGGGTCTGGACTTCATGAGTTCCATAACCCAAATTATGTAGCGTCCAAGTAGCTGAGTCATGTAGTTGTCACCGCACTTATTAAGCCAACCAGGAGGAAGGTTAGTAACAGCGGCAGTACCTTTTCGCGATCGATCCGAAAAATACTCTCATTGCTTGACAGGTATGAGGCTGTCAAATATCAGTCTGACATATGTTCTAAGAGTTAACCTTCATTGCTTTTTCATTGCTTTCTTTTTAGCAAGGGAAAGAAGTGGCTGTGTTCATATTCATAACAAGGCTGATGATGTTATATGGAGGCACCAACCTGCACATCGTCTTAAGCCCTATTCAAACCCGCGTTCTAACAGATGAGACCCATGATTCGCCTGCTTTGCTTGCTTTTATGCTACGATCATACCTCCATATAGTCATCATTCTGGGCCGTGTCTGTCATCGCTCGCCCAGTTTTGTCCAACCCGAGACCGACTGTAAGTAGCCCCGTGAATGCTTGTGGCATCTCCCGAACCTTCTCGAAGTCTTCGCGCTCGAGTCAAGCCTTCTGTCTTCTTCCTTAACCTTTTGCCGTGCGAAGGGGTACTCCGCAAGCACTACTGCCGTTTGGAACGCTAGGATAAGTATTACGATGAACCCAGCCTAGTAAATGGTGCGGCGAGTATCCCACGCACCATTGCGGTTATCTCTGCCATTCCAGGATCTCCTCGTCATCTCAGGGCCCCGACGACATATTTCTCAGCTCCCCCGGAAAACTCCATCGATTGTCCTGGCTGACTCTTCGACTTGTTGAAGAAGTTAATCTACATCTTCTCGCAGTCATTGGAGTCGAGATTGTCGTAGCGGATAATCACATGGGTTGGGTGGCGGGAGCGTCGTCAAAATGACCTACGCCGTTCGTAGTCAAAAGAGAATTCTACGATAATACTCTAGCTCTAGTGCTTAGACTCCATGACGCATCCAATTGCTCAGTTCCTCATCTTACCTTTGTACGCAGAAACACTAATCGTCCGCAGAGTGGGTTAGCATCTTTCTCTCTGTATGGGGAGAGCATCGCCGGCAGACTAGAAGATAATTAGTGGATTTGGTGCTTTACCAGGTACAACAAGGCTATCCCTCTACAGGTCAGAAATTGCTCCTTTTTCGAGGAGGACGCCAGCCTCATCAAGCAGCATGACTGCATCCCACATCTCGGAAAGACGGAAGCATCGGGATAGTCGTGCTTCCAAGATTTCTTAGGGCATACCGATATCACTGCCGGTGAGTGACAGCTAGGGGCGCCCGGTAGATTCTGCAATGTATTCTATGTGGAGTTGACCGCAGGTAGTTTCTAGACATCATACGCTACCGTTTACTTGCTAGCGGTCTATGCGAATGTTAGCAAACATAGAAATGGCCCGCCATGTGATCACCTGCGGATGGTTTGCGCACTCCAGAGCTACCATGACGAAGGAATATTTGGCCTTCCCTCTTATTCCCCAAGAAGTCAGCTGTCCAGGGAGTCGGGACGCTGCCATCGGCCGCTTTAAGGTCTGTGTAGCGGTAAACGAGAGCCTTCATCGTGGTTTGGGTTCTTGCGGTTGTATCAGCATGTCGATAGCCTGCCGGTTGAGTCGCAGATCCACTGCAGCATTCTACGTTTAGGAGCTCTGTTCGGCAACGCAGATTTCGTTCGTCACGTCCTGTAGAAGTTCTTTTCTTTCATTGCTGACTTACCCCAATTCCGCGACTTGAGAACGAATCGTATGACCTTTCCAGGAGAAAGAGGTAACGATACCGGCAAATAGCTCCGTTGGTGGTGTCAACAACATCTAAGCTATTGACCTTTTTCCGGTCGGGGTTATCACATCCATTAAATGGAAACTTTACATCATATTCCCGCGTAGTATCCCCCTCGTTATCTTTGGATAGTATAGGCGGGGGATTCGGACACGCGGTCCTCAGTCATATAGGAGCTTTTCTGGTCAGCGATTTTCTAGGTGGATCCAAATAGGATATCGTCTAGATGTCGGACATTTTCTTCGTGCTTAACGTAGTCCTGATCAGCTGCGGTCTCTTGAACCTTTCTTACTTCTGCCCCAGGGAACCCCGTATCGAGAACTTCCCTTGCGCCTGGGCCCGTCGCAATGCCGTAACTAAATTAGGCAGCTATTTCTTTAATCACGGCCATCGTACTTCCGTGGATGTCAATACCATTCTTTGCCGTAAAGGGGGTTATTTACGAAGCCTTTACAGGCCGGGGCGCATCACCTAGTAAACCACCCTGGTAGGCTTCCTGGGTGCCACAGAGGTAGGAATAAAACTCCCCCCCTACGCTCAGCCTTTTCCGCCTAGACCCGCTGTCTTTGGCATCCATTAACTTGCATGGGTAACGCGAAGGCTTCTTATTTCGATTTCTCCTTTAATGGAAATGAAACGCTTGCATTCGCATCGCCCACGACGCCAGCCGTCGAAGTACATGTACGATATGTTGGATTAAGGGATATGACGACCCATACCACTTGTGTATATATAGATATGTAGTCCCCAAGCACCAAGGCTGGTTACTCTACTCTGGAATCCAGCGGGTATTTAACCTATCTTTGACACCATAACCCTAACAGGTCCGACCCTTGCAGCTAGGAAGTGAGGTCGTACTCGAACTTTACTGAAATGATCTTATAGGCCTGGATATTCCCGTCCATTTATGTACAGACTGGCACCTTGCTTGTATGGAAGCCAGAGCGTCTTAAATATGGCAGCAATGTCACACTTACTAGAGAGCAGCTGCACAGCTCTTCAGAGGTTATATTGATATTATCTGATATCTAGGAAGCTAGGAAACAGTGATCCCACTAGTTGTGGGTGATCCACTGATATAGGGATCCGGAAGGATCAAGGTTGTTCCAAATGATCCCCGAAGCTCTAATGGGCTCTATAGGGGAGCCCTTTTCTGTGACAAGTAGGAACAGGCTTTCGATATCGGTTTAGTTCTTGTTGCACCGCGTCCTGGTAAAATATTTTCAGCAGCAGATTGAAGAACTCTTAGAGGTGATGTATAGTTTCATTGGAACAGTCTTTGTTCCTAACGGAGGCGCAGAGGTCAAAGCAACTCCACCTAAGTCCATGAATTGCGCAACCGCCAAGCTCACGCTACCCATTTAGCCTAAGCGAGTTATTCTGATTTATTCTTTTAATTCAAATGGTAAACGTTTATGGGAAAAGATTACCTTATTTTATATTAAACTAGCGAATAATGAAATAATTCCGTGGTAATTATTTAACGTACTAGATAAGCGAATCGAATGAATAATCGACTCGCATAGTTTTAACATATTTTAACCCTTTAATTTTAATTGTTTATTTTTTAATATCAATAATATGGAATGATTGATAAAAAAAAGTAATGGTAAATGTAATCATTTAGGTTAAAAAACGAAACCCGAAATTTCATTAAGCGATATTTAATTTATGTATAAAGTTATTTAATTTACGTTATATAAACGATATAACAGTATACGCGCTCGAACTGACATTATTTTTAATTCGCGAAAATTAAACCCGATCGAAAAGAAATCTATTATCGAAAAGGGTTTTAATTTAAATACGCGAACGTTTTTAATCCGGCTTTAATATATTAAAGATATAGCGAATTTATTGCTGGCTTAACGCATTACGATACCTATCGGGGTTAAATAGGCGTCGAATTTTGTACGACGGCGAAAACAGTTTGAAATACGTTTAAATCGAGTTAGTAATTATTAAAAAGTATGAACGTACTATATAAACGAACCGAATGCATAAGCGAAGCGAATGGATTTTGGCACCTCGTAATAATTAATCCAGATAACTTAACCATAACATATCTAATTAATTTAAATTATCCGTATTCTTATTAACTAACTCTATTTAAAACTTTCCAATAAGTGTACGCATTATATTAAGGCTTGTTGCGGACGCCATATTATTATTCCTTCCTTTGAACTATTATGCAATCGATTACTTTTTAAAGTATTTAAGCTAATATTACCTTTATTTTGTTCGGATTAAAACTAACCGATGAGAAACTTATTACCGACCGAATTATTAACCTATATATACGACGTTTTTTTGTCCGGCTTTAATACGTAAAAGACACTCGCGAAATACGTTATATGAAAGGTTATAAGGCGCGTTATAAGGCTATAAAGTAAGGTTGTAGAGCTTGTTATAGGGTACGTTTTAAGGCGCGTCGCTGGGCGCGTTACAAAGCGTATCGCGGTATTGTAGGATTAATCGAAGTAATAATTCGATTTTATGCCTTTAAAATTATTAAAACAAACGTTTTCAATACAGAATAATGCTTATTATACGAGATAAACAAATTCTTTTGATTAACAGAAAGGGCGGTAGTAAATAAATGTTATTAATAGCTATTAAAAATAACTATCGTAAAAAGCTTAGAAGAAAAAACTAGTAACAAGGCGTCCGTAACAAACCTTAATATAATACGTACATATATTAAAAAGCTGTAACTATGAATAGCGAAAGGGAATACTATTAACTTAAATTAATTAGATGTGTTAAGGTTAAGTTATTTGAGTTGGGTATTGCGAGGTACTAAATTCATTTGCTTCGCTTCTGCATTCGGTTCGCTTATGTGGTACGTTATATAAAATTTAACGTATTTCGTAAATAGCTTAAATTTGATCGAGTTATAATCTTAAAAAAGGATATTTATAATTTCGACGAAACGAACTTTTTATTTAAAAGATTTATAATATTAAATATAATTATTATAAATGTAAAAAAATATAAAACCTTTACATAAACGTAAAAAAGGAATCAGAAATAAGTTATAGTTATATAAGTTATTAATTCGTAAAATTAAGTTTCGCCGTCATTTATTATTTTAGCGGGGAAAATCTATTTTAATTTTTAATATCGAAAATATTTATTATTATCTAATTAAAGATTTCGTAATTTCGTATAAATACGAAAAAACTAAAACGTGTTTTTATTTTCGAGGCTTACAAAAGTTACCATTAGCTCTAGCTCGAAAAATATTACGCGAATTACGGTATTATTATATTTTGCATACCTATAAATTTCTTTTATCGGTTTTAACTTTTCGATCTATTTTATTCTTTTATTTTAAAACGTGCTTATTCGTTTTATATTATAAATTTGATATAACGTTACTATATTTATATTGTCAAAAAAAACCCTGTTCTTTTTGGCTTTCATAACGCGTTTAAAATTGCTATAACGTCCGATAGTATTAAATTCGGATTCGCGAAGATTCGATTTATTTTATTCGATTTTAAAAACATTTTTTTCGGCATTGAAAATTCTTTCTACTATATTTATACCTATTTCTTTTCGCTTATTTTTATTAGTTTTATTTTCCCGCTGCGGAAATCTTTAAAGATATCTGTAAAGTAATATGATAAAGATATTATTTACTAAAAAGAAAAAAGAATTATCAGGGTAATTTATTAATAAAAATAATTTAATCGATTAGTTTTATAATAAAAGGTTATATATTATATTTATATTAAGTTACTTTTTTCGAAATGAAAACGTTGAATTATGCGAAACGATTTATATTGTAACCAAACGTCGAAACCCCCCCCCCCCCCCCTCCCCCCCAAGAAAAACGGTATTAAAAGGGAGAAACACTTATTATCTAAAAAGAATAAACTTTTTCCGTCGAGAAAAAGAGATGGTAAAAGTGTAATTAATAGTAGCTAAAGGTTATTGTCGCAAAAGGGCTAAAACGAAAGAACGGTAATATGGCGTTTATAGTAAGCCCGAATATAATGCGCGTACTTATAAAAAAAACTATATATACGTTTAACAATAAAAAGTCGGATTAATTTAAACTGATTTAATATATAATGGTTGATTAATTTGAATTTATTAGCTTAAGGTACTAAAAATCATTCGGTTTTCTTATCTGTTCTATTAATTGGAACTACTTATAATTTTAATAAATCGTATTTATTTATATTCTTAATATATTATTATCTTTATATAATTAATCCCCTTAAATATGTCTTATGATATTATAGTCGTTATTATTAAAGCTGGTAAAATAGTTGTTACCGGTTAGGAGCGCTTTATTTTTAACGATATTAGGAAGTTAATTAAAATTAAACCTCTAAAATACCTCTAATTTATTGCCTATATTAAATTGTAAACAGGCGATAGTTCTAGAGGTTATTAGATTAATATATTATATGTCCGATTAAAACGTTAATTATTAATCTTAGAGATTCATTTTACTTATATTTAAATTTAATTGTTATTATAATTATAATGCAAGGAGTAAAAACAGTTAAACTTTAATAACTTTTTTTGCTTATATAACGATTATTAAGATACCTGTTTCATATATATCATACTTACTAGGGAGTAGCTGCATAACTCTTCAGAGGACAAGCTGATATTATCTAATATCTACGAAGCTAAAAACGGTAATCCTACTAGTTATAGGTAATCTACTAATATAAGGCTCTAGAACGGGACAACATTGTTCTAAGTAATCCCTAAAGCTCTAATGCGCTCCATAAAAGGGTCCTTTTCTGCGATATACCTCCTGATCTTTTAACGCTCAGTAGAAGGGTCATCCCCATAGGCATCCCCAAGATCTAACGCTTCTAGACTAGATAAAAAGGAAATAAAATTATTAAATAGCTCGTAAATATAACGTTCTTACCATCCCCCTTTTGAAAAACCGGTTCCCCAGGATTGATTTTCGGATATATATAGCGATCCTCCTTTAATTATTCCGTTAAGCGTCCTTACGTACGAAATTTATCGGGTGTATATATAACCTTTTAGCTGTCGCATTAAACGTTCTTACGGGCAGCTCTCTTATATAAAATAAACGTAACGTAATACTGTATATCCGATTTTAGATACGTACCGCTAATAAATAAAAAGATTCTAATAGCATTCTATAAACTCTGTAAATGTAATTTTCTAAGTAAAAACGTCACCAAAATTATATAACCTATTCGAAAGAGTTTGTACCTGCTCTCGAATAGCTTTTTATTTATTTAATAAAACGCGTTATTTTATACGATAAAATACGTTATTAATAAACGCCGATCACGAGACGCCTTTTAAAAAAACTTTACCAAAAGCGAGTAATAGCTTATTATACCTTTCGGTAGCTAACGATACTTTATTTAAGACGTTAAGTAAGGGCAAAAGTAACCGTTTAATTTTAACGATCCAATCAAGGTCGAAAATACGCCGTACCTCTTTAGGTTTAATTATTTCCGTCAATAAAAGATCGTCGAATATCACTTCCCGTAACTTATTAACGGCGTAACCGGCAATCCGAACGCTTCGATACGTACGAGCTTTATAAGCTTGCGCTAAATCTATATTAAATTTATACAGTACGCGATAATAAAAAGAAATTACTATATTACTAATCGTTTTCAAATGTCGGAGATATTATACGTATGTGCAAATACTTACGTATCGTATTATTTAGCATATTATTATACCTAAAAACATAATCCTATTTTGCTCCTTTTTAAAACTTTAAAATATTATAACCGTGCCGTATTTATCGTATTTTCGTATGTAATGAAATGATATAAGGTGCAGAGCCGGGTACTTGGCTTTACTAATCAATTCGCTATCACCAGTGTTATATTTCTAGGAGTTCATTTTTCGCTAGGCGTAACTCCAGAAACCAGCAACCACTTATTATCACTTTGTATATGGATTTAATATTATAATATATTTTTACGTTACATTTATTATCTTTTAAACCGCGGGCTTAATCGTAACACTATCTTTTATTATGTATTAATCAGAACTAAGCCACCCCATCCTAATTTATTTATTTGCTAATATAAGGAAACTGGCTTTAATTAGCTACCGAAGCAACTTACGATTTTCGATTATCAGACAGAAGGGATAAAGTTCTGATTAAAACGCGACCTCGATTATAATTACGATTATGACTACGAATATAATAATTTAATAACGATATGTGTCAGATATAAAGGACATCAGTTGTGTTATTATATTAAGCTAGGTGCGTGTGCTGTTGCACGCGTATAGCGTTAAGTAGCTTAGTTACGAAACATGTATAGGCCGATCATTAGGTGACCTTTCCGTATATGGGGTGCGCTACGTACCTCTCAGCTAGCTGACATACCCCTTTAACGCCTTGAAATCTTTACAGCGTTAATCGTTACACTTTATCATTTCCTAGAGCTATAGTTATCTATTCCACCTCTCCTCCGGCGATTGAATCCTCCTAATCAGCCAATTCCTCGTTTGAAATAACTTTTAAATCTTTTTTCCGCTAATCTGAGGCTTTTATAATATTTATTAATCCTAGGTGCTTTCTGAAGTTCTTAAAGGCTTTTCGTAATAAGGTTTTAGTTAATTTATTAACCAGCATGTTACTTATAAGCGTATAATTTACTTTAATTAGATCGCTTTCTGCTGCCTTTTACAGCCAGTAATTGTTTATATTTACGTACCGCAGCTTAATTTGTAAAAGTGCGATGTCGGCGTTAACTAGCCGTATAGTCTGTTAATTATTGTACTACATATTTAATGGTCCTGCATTAAGGACGACTTTTAATTTTTTAATTAATCGAAAATTATATAAGGCCTTTTTAGTAACCTACGTAAGGGATAACAACCCCATTTCGATTATAAAAGTAATTAGTATATCTTATTTATTCGCCTGCTATCTTATTATTGTTTCCGAATAGCTTTATTATATAAGCTTAGGAACCTTTTTAATTAACTGTATTCTTTATAAAAATGGGATTATTTTAAATATTTATCGAATCCTTATTATCGATTTATAACGTTAACGTTTTGGTCCCGATCAGGTATAATATAACCCGATTAGCTGTTTTATGATATACGTTATTAGGGTTTAAGTTAAATCGTGCGAATCGGGATATTATAAAGGATATATCTGGTCGCGTATTAATAATACCGTATAAGATAAAATCGATCTTTTTCTGGTATTTATTAATTAAGCTTGGATAAGCCAGATCAGGATTTGGTAATAATTTAACGTTTGTTATTAGCGTTTTTAAAAGGTTATTTAAACTTTTTTTAGGGATTAGGTTAATTAGTTTGTTTATAAAGTCGAATTAAGATAACCAGATTTTTCGGTAAGGTTTATCTTTAATTATTTCGATACCGAAAAATTATCACAAGTTTTGACCACTTATAATAGTATACCGTTTTTATATTTGTTAAATTAATTAATTAACGAGGTCTTGATGCTTTTTGCTATACGTAGCGATAATATCGTCGACGTAAAAAAAATAAAAGCACCTCTTAACGAATAAAATAATAAGGTTTATAAAAAATGGGGTTAAGTTTTAAATACTTAAATATGTTAATAAAGTCCTTTTGTTAAAGTAAAGGGGATTTTTTCAGTCCGTATAATCCCTTCCTAATTAAAAATATCTCGTTACATTATAAGTATTTTCAAGGCGTTTTTATATATATTTTATAAGGTAAGTTCGCGTTAATAAAGGCGTTTATAACGTTATATTGTTTAAATATTTAGTGAAACTTAGCCGTAATAGCGATTAAAGTTCGAGACGACCTTATAACGAATATAGATATATATATATCGCTATATACGTTCTTAAATTATTAATCACCTTACGTAACGAAGCGGGTTTTGTACTTTTAAAGTTACTCATATTTATTAAACTTATAAACGTATATTTATATATATTTTAGTACCTATTTCTATTTAGTAACCGACTAATTAATGGTCTTCCAAGATTTTATTTCCTTATAACTTTATAAATAAGCCGCTTTAGCGTTACGAAACATTTTTCCTAACGAATATATATTTCGCTTTTAATGGCCTTGCGGCAATAACGGTAAGTTTCGCTTATATATTCAGTTTAACGACCTAAATAACGTTTTTATTCTTAATATATTAAAATCTTTCTGATTAAGGCGGCGCGTGTTTCGGGTTTTTAACTTTTTTAAATTTTCGTAATTTACCGGCCGGTTATTACGCGTACTTATAAAGTAAATGATTCGTCTTATATTAAATGCGGCCTTCTAAACTTTATAGTTATTTTTAATAATATCTTTTCGGTTTGGAACGTACGGGAAGCTTATGTTTACAACCTGTAAGGTATGTTAGTGTTTTACCGTTATTTTATATTAAATAAAGGGACGGGATCTTAAAGTTACCTTTATTACTTCCGCCGGCGTAATAATCGTAACAGTTATTAATGTAGACGTTAATGGCGATAATGGTCTAGGGGTTGGAAATGATTCGAATAAAGCGGTCATATAAGGATAATCAGTTTTATGCGATTAAATTCGTTTTCCCTTATCCCTTACGTTTTTTTCGCGTATGTTATTTTAAAACCATCCCTCCGATTTAGCCAGTAACTAATTCCCGTTTAAATATTTATCCTTCTTTTAAAAAAATATATATATATTAGGTAATTATTAGCCTGATTAAGTATTTTTACCTATCGGAGCAAAATCTGCAATTCGTCTTTCATCACGTAAAGGAAATCGTTATTAAAGTTTTTAATATTACCAAAAAAGGTAATTTCCATATTAAATTATACCTTTCGAATGGCGATAACTTTGTTCGTTAACGGGTTCCAAATTTCGTAAATATTTATTAATCGATAACCGATAAGGAAGCTAATTATGCTGTAACATTTAATTTTTAAAACTTTTTTTATAACGGTAGTCGTTATAACGTAGGCCATATAATTATAAACACGTAAGTAGGCCTTTTAGGTCTTTCGATTAGGTATTATAACGTCGTTTTTATACGCTAAGTAAATGTAGTAAACCTTATATAAAGTTTACCAAAAAAGAAGTATTTAAGGGTACGATTATATAAGTATACTGCCGTTTTGAAAATATATACGATTAGGAACGCATGTATCTTAACGTTATTTCGTATCGCAGTTGCTTTCTCTTTGATTATACCCCTTAAGCGTTTTGCACCCCCGTTTTAAGCCTGAGTATATAATGCTGAAGGCTTAAGTTTAATATTGAAAAAAGGCGACTAAAGTATATTTCGAAGTTGAAAGTTTTTTAAGATTTTATTATGGCATTCGATTATTTATGAGAAAACTTCATGTTGGTTTTTCAAAGCTTTTAAAAAGTATTGAAACGCTATAATTAATATATTTTCCTTTCGGTTTTTAAGATAAATATTGTAAATAACGTCTTAGACAAGCTCTCCGGATGAACAAGCTCTCCGAATGGTTCTTAGCACATCTTAACCACCCAACTTTAATTGTCCATTTCTTAACGCCAACAATATAAAACGGCTTATAAAAGAAGCGAAAATAAATCAAACCCTTTAGGCCAAAAGAAAAACGCCGAAACTTAAATTTAAACGTTTTTATGTAATATACGACGTTCTATATTCTACTTTAAAAAACCAATATAACGACAAACGCGCCCGAACTGACAGTATCTTTAATTCGCGAAAGTTAACGCCGACCGAAAAGAAATCCATTATCGACCGAATCCTTAACCTAAATACGCAAACGGTTCCTATCCGGCTTTAGCATGTTAAAGATATGGCAAATTTGTTATTCGCTTAACGCGTTACGGAACGCGTCAGAATTAATTAAGCCTCGAACTTTATTAAACGGCAAAAAAATTTTAAAACGCGTTTAAATCGAAAAATCGATTATTAAAGGGTATTATACGAAAATTTAAAGATATTTCGTAAATAATTTAAGTTTATACGGGTTATACTCGTAAAATACAGGATTATGGAAAAGGATACTTATAATTTAGATAAAACGATTTTTTAATAAGGTTTTTTATAATATCGGATACAATAATTACAAATATTAAAAAATGTAAAAAGTTTAAATAAGCTTAATAAAGTAATCGGAAAAAAATAATAATTATATAAATTATTAATTCGTAGAATTAAGTTATATTCTTATTTATTATATTACCGGAAGAAACTTACCTTAATTCTTAATATCACAATAACTTATTATTAACCGATTAAAAAATTAATATTAATTTTAATAATTAAATAATAAACGTATTAAATTTAAAATAAATTTAATACTTTAATAAATATATACGAACACGTACGAAAAAAACGAAGCGTTTTTATTTTATTTTCGACGGTTACGAAAATTACCATTTAATCGAATTCGAAAAATATTACGCGAACTACGGCATTATTACGCTTTACATACTTGCGTATTTTTTTATTAGTTTTAACCTTTTAACATATTTTATTTTTCCGCTTTAAAACGTATTTATTTGCTTTATATCGAAGGTTTTATACGACGTTATTATACCTATATCGTTAAAAAAGAGTTTTTCGTTAGTTTTTACGACATATTTAGTTATTATAACTTTTAATAATGTTAAATCCGGATTTGCAAAAACTGGATTTATTTTATCCGATTTTGATAACGTTCTTTTTAACTTAAAATTTAATTATATTTATACCGATAATTCTTTTCGTTCATTTTTGCCGGTCTTAATTTTTCGCCCTTTACGAAAACCTTTATAAATATCCAAAAAGTAATAAAATAAAAATGTTACTTACAAAAAAGGATCAAAAAGTATTAAGGTAGCTCGCCGATAAAAATCGTTAAATTAATTAATTTATTAACGAAAAGTTATTTTTTATTTTAATATAAAATTACTTTTTTAAAATGAAAGGTTACTTGATTACGCGAAATTAATTCCGTTTTAAGTAAACGTTGTAAAATTAAAAATAATCTTTTTTTTTTTAAAAAAAAGGAATACTTATTATATAAGAAAAATAAACCTTTTTAGCCGAAAAAAAAAGGTGGTAAAAAGCGTAATTAATAACGACTAAAGATAAACGTCGTAAAAAGGTTAAAACAAAAGAACGGAAATATGGCGTTTACGGTAAGTCCGTATATAATACGCGTATTTATAAAGAAATTATAAATACGTTTAGCGAAAAAGAAATCCGATTAATTTGAATTAATTTAATACGTTATGATTATTTAATTTAAATTTGTTATCGCGGAATGCTAAAAAAACGAGCGACTCGTTTATGCGAGCGACTCGCTTATCTGGTAAGTTAAATTATAATGATATATTAACATTAATTAAATATTAAGCTTTTAATAAAGCTGAATTACTTAAATATAAAAGCCGTAACCGATAATAAGGAAATATTTATTTTAATATTAACTATTAAAATAACGACCGCCTTTATTTAACTTAATAACTTAAATAATAACGATAAGCTAGCTTTTTATCATAATAAGCACCAGCGAACCGAATTAGTCAAGTATTTAAGATTACGAATATATTATAAAACTTAAACATTAACCAAATTCGATAAATCTTTATTTTAATAAATATATATATTTAATTAAGCTAATAATTACTTAATATATATATATAAGGAAACTAAAAGTTTAAGTAAAATGGCTTAATTAGCAGCTGGCCAGGAAACATAATTTCAAAACAATGTAAACCTTTAAAAAAACGTACGGAAAAAAATAAACTTATTTGTAAAAAATTAATTATTCTTATACGACCGTTATATTCAAACGGTTTTTATCGCTTAATTTATTACGGCTTTTAACGTTTATTTTATTAATTATTACGATTATTATAATAACGGAAAAAGTATAAGTAACGTCAGGTTTTTATTATATTATTTAACTTAAAATAACGATAAAAAAACTTAAAATCCCCGTACGTTCCGTATTAAAAGGATAATCATCGGTACGATTATAAAATATGGGAAACTGCATTTAATGCGAAACGTTTAACTTATTCTATTAATACGATCGATAATCGGCCGGTAAGTTATAAAAATTTAAGAAAAATAAAAACCGGAAATACCCGTTACTGTGATTAGAAAAATTTTAATATACTAAAAACAAAAACGTTACTTAAATCGTAAAGCCGGGTATATAGACAAGATTTGCCGTTACCGCCACGAAGCTATAAAGAATTAAATATATATTAGTTAAAAGATATTCCGCAACGCTAAATTAAGTTATTTATAAAATTGTGAGAAAATAAAGTCTTAAAAATTATTAACTAGTTCTTTATTTAAAAAACGTTTTAAAATATATATAAATATACGACCTATTTCGTTATATAAAACGATTAATAACTTAAAAACGTTTATAAGAATATGTACGTATTTACGTCGATTAAAAAGGTATTTTAAATTTTAATCGTTATTATAATTAGGTTTACGTTAAAACTTAAGTAGTATGGCGTTATAAATATCTTTTATTAACGTAAACTTAATTTATAAAATATATATACAAACGGCTTTTAAATATGTATAATGCAATGAAATATTCCGAATTAAAAAGATATTATACGGACTAAAAAAATCGCCTTTCTTTTAATAAAAGGACTTTATTAATATATATAAGATTTTAAAATTTAATACCGTTTTTAATAAATTATGTTATTTTTTTCATTAAAAGGTACTTTTATTTTTTTTACCTTAACAACATAATTATTACGTATAATAAGAAATATTAAAAAACTTTTAATTAATTAATTTAATAAATATAAAAACGATATAGCTTTATAAATAATAAAACCTCATCATAGTTTTCTAGAATCGAAATAAGTAAAAATAATATTAATTTTAAAATATGAATAATATTAATTTTATTTTTAAAAGAGTTTAAATAACTTTTAAAAACGATAACAATAAACGTTAAATAAAAATAAAAATTTAGTTTAAGATATTTAAACTTAATTAATAAATATAAATCAGTCGGTTTTATTTTATACGTATTAATTAATACGTAACCTAATATATATTTTATAATATTTTATTTACTTTAATTTTATTAAAGACTTAACACAGAATCTAATAACGTTATTAATAAAATTATATTGTATTTAATCGGTATTGAAACTTTGACATTATAATGCAATAAAACGAATTCGGTAAATATTTAAAATAATACGTTTTTACGGTAAATTTTAACAATCGAAAAAGAATTTAAGTTTACGCTATAGAATTATTCGAAAAATTAGTAAATTAATAAGCGAATAAATAAAATATAATATTTAATTTTAAAACCGAAATAAAATTATTATCTTTTACTTAAATTAAAAAAAGATCTATTTTTTAAGGAATTAAAAAGTTAAACAGTTAACTTAAAAATAAACATATTAAATATATAATATAATAACTAATAAACGATAATTTATTAATGCTAACGTAACTTTATTATAAATAAAGTTATAATATATAAATATTTATAAATATTAATTATGAAATATTTTAAAAATAAATTATATACTTATAAATAATATATTTTTTAATCAATTAATGAAAACCTTAGTACGCAAGCCTTTTAAGTATTTTGGAAACTAATTAAAATTAATAAATATTATAAAAACTTTTAATTAACGGAAAAAGATTTTAAGAATTGTTTTAAACGAAAAATTAGCTAATTAAAAGGATTTAATCGCCGAAGAAAAGGTAAAAAATAAATAATTATAGTTTTAGAAAATGATAAAATGTAACCATTAATACCGTACATGCTTTAAGGTGTTAAGGGGGGGTATCAACTGGCTGGGGGGTGCTTAGCGCACTCCATATACGGAAAGGCTCCCTTTGATCGGATGATATATGTTCCGTTGTTAGGTTACTTCAAGAGCAGTACGCGGTGCGACAGCATACGCAACTAGCCTAATAGAACAATACAACTGATATCCCCTATATCTGACAATTAAAAATCTTACTCGCTTAATTCGCGTATATATCAATTAATCAGCTGTTATTAAGACGATATAGGCTAACGTCCCACACAAGTAAGTCGGTCACACAAGTAAGTCGGTCACTTTTTCGCACCTCATAACAATCAATCCAAATAACTTAACCACAACACATCCAATTGATTCAAATTAATCGGATTCTTCTTCGCTAGACGTATCTACAGCTTCTTCACAAATACGCGTATTATGTCCAGGCTTGCCGCAGACGCCACACTTCCGTTCCTTCGTTTTAACCCTTTTGCGACGATTACCTTCAGCCGTTATTAGCTGCCTTTTTTCATTACCCCTTTCTTTTGCGGCCAGAAAAGCTTGTCCTTCTTATATAGTAAATGTTCCTTCTTTTTGAAAACGTTTATTTTTGGTCTTCCGACGTTTGCTAAGAAGATAATTAATTTCGCGCAATTAGGTTGTTTTTTCCCGAAGAAGCGTAACTTCGTGTAATAGCAATAAGTTACTTTTAGTTAAAAGATTAACCGATTTAACCATCTTTGTCGGCGAGCTTCCCTAATAATTCCTGATTTTTTTTTGCAAGTAACGCCCCCGTCTTTTTGTTTTTTGGATATTTCGAAAGGTTTTCGCGGGAAGGGAACGTATGGAACCGAAGGAAGTAAATAGGGAAACGGTCGGCGTAAGTATAGTTAGAAGAATTTCTAATTCGGAAAGGACGTTATTAAGATCGAATAAAACAAACCCAGCTTTTACGAATTTAGCTTTGATATTATCGGACGTTATAGCGGTTTTAAACGCGTCGTAAAAACCGGCAAGGAAATCTTCTTTTGCGACGTAGGTATGGTAACGTCGCATTAAATTTTCGATATAAAGCGTATACGTACGCTTTAAAACGGAAAAATAAGATACGTTAAAAAGTTAAAGCCGATGGGAAAAATAGGGGGGCATGCAAAGCGTAATAATACCGTTGTTCGCGTAATATTCTTCGAATTTTATCGAATAATGGCTTTCGTGGCCGTCGAGGATAAAAAGGCGTTTCGTTTTTTTCGTACGCGTTCGAATATGTTTATCGAAATGCTGGATCCATTTTAAATTTAATTCGTTTGTTATCCAGTTATTATAATTAGTACCGATTTTTTAATCGGCTAGTAATAAATTATCGCGATATTAGGAATTAAGGTAGGTTTTTCCTGCCAAAATAATAAATGGCGGTACAGTCTAACCTTGCGAATTAATAGCCTGTATAACTATAACCTATTCCCGATTACCTTATTGCGCTTATTTAGGTTTTCCACGTTTTTTAGTATTTGTAATTATTATGTTATATGCTATCAAAAGTCCTATCAAAAAGCCCGTCTTGTCGAAGTTATAAATATCTTTTTCTATAATGCCGTATTTTGCGATTATAACCCGAATAAGTTTAAACCATTTACGAAATACTTCTGGATTTTCGTATAATACCTTTTAATAATTGATCTTTCGATTTAAACGCGTTTGGAATTTTTTTTGCCGTTTAATAAAGTTTAACGCCCAGTTAATTCCGACGCGTTCCGTAACGCGTTAGGTAAGTAATATATTAGCCATATTTTCAACATGTTAAAGCCGGATAGGAAACGTTCGCGTATTTAGGTTAAGGATTCGGTCGATAATCGAGTTTTCTTCGGTCGGCGTTAATTTTCGTAGAATGGAAGGAGTATCGGTTCGGGAAGGTTTGCCGTTAAATCGGTCTTGTAATGTAAATAAGGTTACTTCGTATATGAAACCAAGCCGTTTAAAATTAAACTTCGGGTTTTTTTTTTTTACTTAAACGGCTAGATTTATTCTAACTTCTTTTATAAGGCGTTCCATAATGTTGGTATTAAAAAATGGGCGATTAAAGATGAAGAATTAAAAGTATTCAAAAAGTGACCGACTTACTTATGTAACCGACTTACTTGTGTGGGACGTTATATATTAATAGCAATTATCTATATACTTTAATAGCAATAATAACGACCGTACTGTCGACGTCCGTAATTATTTATCATAAACCTAAGAATTAAAATCGCTTTAAAAGCGAATTTTAATTTAAAGCGTACGTACCTGGTATTTAGCGTTATATCAACCCTGATCAGGATAATTCATAACCTATCGGACTTATAAAACCGGATATAACTACTTATCCAAAAAAAAAAACGACTTCGTTAACCGACGTAAGCAGCTAATTTACCCTCCGAAAGAACCATATATATCGAAAACGTCGATCGAACGGGCCATCCGACGAACACCCTTAAAATAATTATTAAAAGCAAATAAGTTTATATTCAAGATTTCGCGATATATATTTACGAAAATCGGAAGTACGAAAACTTCTGCAAAAAGATTAACGACCTTACGAAATGGGGTTTGAAATCTATATCTTTAACGATTAAGAAAATAAACCTTTTTCTAGGAAAAAACCTACGAAAATAATATGCCAAGTTAGCTAAATCAGGCAAGATATACGATAGCAGGTTCCTAATGAACATTTAACGAAACTACCGCGAAAGGTTAAAATAAACCTCGAAATTAATAAAAAAAGTTAAACGAATAAATTATATAATAATAAATGGTTATAACTTAAGAATAACGATATAATATCCCTAAAACGAAAATAACGATCGTATAAATAAATAATTTATACATAACATTAACTTTTATTATTAAAATATGGACGATAACCTTTTAAAAAATTAAAAAAATTAAAATTGAAAATAAAACAATTAATTATTAGGAAATAACTGCTAACCTTTTGGATTACTAAAATATAACTTAATTACCGTTTATATTATAAAATATTAAAATAAAATTTTTAACGTTTTGTAAAGTTTTTATAAACCTGTTTAATTAAAACGATTTTAATTAAAAACAAAGCTTAAGGATATTAATTTTCGATTATAAGGAAAGACTTTAAGACGTAAATTAAAACGAAGTAATCGTAAAAGTTTATATTCAGATTAAAGTATTAACAAACGAAAACGCAAAAAGTTAAGCGTTTAAGGTATACGATATAAAGCTTATTTAAGCCTTTATTATAAATTATCTTAATACTTTTATGCATTTTTCAGCAAAACCTTAATTAATTTCCGTTTTAATAACAAAATAATAAAGTTGATTTACTAACGACTTAATTCCGATTAATTCTTAGAGGAAAAAGTTAATCGTTTATTAAAAAGCATGGAAAAGTTAATTATAAAAACGGATTAATTTTTAAAGGAAATAAAATAAATCCTAGCGTATTTTTTAATAGCAAATTAACGCGGCGTTATAAATATTTCGTTTTACCCCTTAAAAAATTCATACATTTTAGATTCGGGATTTATAATATACATCTTTAACTTTATTAACAGGTTTTTAAATTATAAGATAATAATCTAAAATAACGGAATATATGTAAGAAATAACTTTATCCCAATTAAAGATTACGGAAAAGTAAATATACTGCTTTAAAGCTTTAAAAACTTAAAAGCGTTATACTTATATAACATAACCTATTACGAAAACTTTATATATAACCTAATATCTTTCCGGCAGTTTCGGAAAAAGGGTTATTAATAAAATACTTAAAGAATTAATGATTTTATTTAAAATAAATACAATTAAGTAGTTATTACGTTAATAAATAAATTTAATTAATTAGTTATCGAAAATATTAACGTTATAATCATTTATATAACCTTTAAAATTTATAAATAAAATATTAACTCGTAAATAATAAAATTATTACGAATTGGTAACGGTATTATATAACATTTATAACTAGGCCATCCAAGGCCCGAAATAATTACCCAGTTATATTTTTATATTAAAGGAATCCGATTAAAAACATTTATAATAATTAAATACCAAGCATATAGCAAAACGAAAGTAAGGAAATTAATACGTCGCAAATTTCGGAAAAAAGTATCCCGATTAGGATAAAAAATCGCCGTCGACTTTATTAACTTCGAAAAAGACCTTAAAAAATATATATACGTTATGTTCGTAACCGACAGATATTTAAACTTTATTTAAGATATTTACCTTAAAAACCGAAAACAGGATATACTGGTTATAACGTTTCAACATTTTCTAAAAATCCTAAAAAATCAGGATTAAGTTTTCCTATAAGTAATCGAATGCGATAATAAGATTTTAAAAAATTATTAACTTCGAGATATACTTTAATCGCCTTTTTTCAGTATTAAACTTAAACCCTTAATATTATATACCGAGGCCTAAAACGAAAATATAAAACGTTTAAAAAATATAATTAAGAAAAAAACGATTATAATATAAAATGGCGTTAAGTTATTCACGTTTTTAATCGTATATATCTTTAAAACAGCAATATATTTATATAACCGTATCCTTAAATACGACTTTTTTTAACAAAGCTTATATAAGGTTTATTATATTTATTTAACGTATAAAAACGGCGTTATAATGCTTAATCGGAAGCCTTAATAAGCTTACTTTCGAATTTATAGTTATATAACTTACATTATAACGATTACCGCTATAAAGAAAAAAATACAAACTTTAAAAGTTAAATTTTAAGGCATAAATTAACTTCTTCGTTAGTTATCGATTTACGAACATTTACGAAATATAAAATCCGTTAATTAGTAAGATTATTATTATTCGAAACGTTTAATTTAACGAAAAGGTTATTCTTTTTAAAAATAATATTAAAAACCTAAAAGATAACCTTTTATACGTTACGGAAAACGAATTATAAAAGTTATTTCAATAAGTAAAAACACTTAATTAGGTTAATGATTACTTAATATATATATAAAAAGAAAATAAAGATTTAAATGGAATAATTTAATTATCGGTTAAATAAATAAAACAATTTTAAAATAATATAAACGTTAAAAACGTACGGGATAAGAAAAAATAAGCCTGTTCGCATAAAATTAATTACCTTTATATAACCGTTATATTTAAACTATTTCCGTTCTTTAAATTATTACCGTTATTAACGTTTATTTTGATAATTATTATAATTATTACACTAACGGAAAGAATAAAAATAATTTTAAGTTTCCGTTATATTATTTAACCTAAAATAACGGTAAAAAACGAAAGTACCTTACGGGTTATAAACGTAAGCTTTCCGTATATTCCGTACCGAAATAATATTATTCGTAACGATTATAAGGTATAAAAACCCGCTTTTAATATAAAATAATTAATTTATTTTATAAAAACGATCGGTAACCGGCCGCTGAATTACGGAAATTTAGGGAAAATAATTACTTAAAATACGTATTATTTTAATGGGAAAGGTTTTAATATATTAAAAAAAAAACGTTACTTAGGTCGTAAAACCGAATATATAGGCGAAATTTGCCGTTACCGCCATAAAGCTATAAAAAGTTAAGTATACATCTGTTAAAAAAGATATTTCGTAAAACCGAAAGGGTTTATTTATAAAGTTATAAAAAGATATAATTTTGAAAAGCTATTAATTGGCTTTTTATTAAAATGAAATAGGTTTTAAGGTATATATAAATATACGTTTATAAATTTGATAAATATAATTAGTTTTAAAAATATAAGGCCCGTTTTATCGTATAAGGTAATTAATAACTTAAAGACGTTCATAAAAATATATACGTATTTACGTTAATTAAAAGGTTATTTTAAATTTTAATCGTTATTACGGTTAAATTTAACTTGAAACTTAAATAATAAAACGTTATAAACGTTTTTATTAAGGTAAATTTATTTTATAAAATATATATAAAACGCTTTTAAGATATTTATAACGTAAAAAGATATTTTTAATTAAAAAGGTATTATATAAATTAAAAGAATTATTTTTATTATGGTATAAAGATTTTACTGGGATATTAAAAAAAATAAAATTTAACCCCATTTTTTACAAACTTTATTATTTTTTTCGTTGGAGACTAGTTTTTTCGTAAATAATATTATTACAACGTACCGTAAAAAAGATTAAGATTTCGTCGATTAGTTTATTTAATAAATCCGGAAACGATATACCTTTATAAAAATAAAAATTTATAATAACTTTTAAAATTAAAGTAATTAAAAATAAATTTAATAAAAAGATTTAATTATTTTAATCCGATTTTATAAATAAATAAATTAATTGTATTTTTTTTAAAAATGTTAATAATTAACGTTAAATTATTATCGAATTTTAATTTCATTTATTTAGACTTAATTAATAAATATCAGAAGAAATCGATTTTATTTTATACGTCATAATTAATATTCGATTAAATATATATTTTACGATATTTTAATTTATACGATTTAACTTAAACCTTAATAACGTATATTATAAAATTATTAATTAAGTTATATTATATTTAATCGGGATTAAAACGTTAACGTTATAATTCGGTAACAAAAATTCGATAAATATTTAAAATAACGCCTTTTTTACGGATAATACGGTTAATTAAAAAGATTCTTAAACTTATATTATAAAATTATTCGGAAAAGTAATAAAATAATAAGCAAATAAGTAGAATATAATACTTATTTTTATAACCGAAACGAAGTTATTATTTTTTACATAAATTATAAAAAAACGCTTATTTAATTTTCGTTTAATTAAAAAATTAAAAATCGGTTTAAATATAAAACCGTTAAATATATAATACGATAATTAATAAACGATACGGTTAATTAATGCCGACGTCGCCCTTTTATAAATAAAGTTATAATACGTAAATATATATAACTATTAATAATAAAAGGTAATAAAAAAAGACCTAATTAAAATAAATTATATACTTACGAATAATATATTAGTAAATAAATTAATTAAAGCTTTATTATGTAAAGCCTTTAATATTTTAAAAAGTAATTAAAATTAATAAATATTACCGAAGTTCTGGATTAACGGAGGAAAGCTTTAAGGGTTATTTTAAACGAGGAATTAGCTGATTAGGAAGATTTAATCGCCGGAGGGGAGGTAGAATGGATAGCTATGGCTTTAAGTGATAAAGTGTGACGATTAATGCCGTGAATGCTTTAAGGCGTTAAGGGGGTGTGTCAGCTAGCTGGGGGGTTGCTTAGCGCACCCCATATACGGAAAGGCTCCCTCTGATCGGATGATATATGTTCCGTTGTTAGGTTACTTCAAGAGCAGTACGCGGTGCGACAGCATACGCAACTAGCCTAATAGAACAACACAACTGATGTCCCCTATATCTGACAGAAAGGTCACCTACTGATCGGCCCATACATATTCCGGAGCTAAGTTACTTAAAGTTGTATAAGTGCAACAGCACCTGCAACTGACCTAATAGAACAACACAACTGATGTCTCCTATATCTGACAATTAGTTATGTTGTTATATTATGCTAGTTACGTGTGCTGTTGCACGCGTACAACTTTAGGTAGCTTAGCCACGGAACATATATATGCCGATCAGAAGGTGCCCTTTCCGTATATGGGTGCGCTAGGCACCGCCCCAGCTAGCTGACATAAGCAGTTACTCTTCGTATGAGCCCTAGAGAAGCAAATTTTATATTGGCACAGGCATCTTATTTTAACCTTTCGGGATGGAGAGTGGAGTTGATTCTTTCCCCCTGGTGAACTACCGACCACCATTTTGCATGTCTGTTACTCCCACTAGGAAGCAGCTGCAGAACTCTTGGGGGATCTGTTGATGATAGATAGAAAAGCTAGGAAAACAGTGATCCCACTTGGTGTCGGTGATATTGGGCTCCGGAAAGGATCAACGTTGCTCCGGATAATCCCTGAAGCTTCTTAAGGGGCCCTTTTCTGCTGCACTGTCACTACCATCCGATGAAAGACGCCCACCGTGTTTGAGTGCTTAAAGTCGAGCGACATATACCACACACATAATCTAGGATAATGCCAACTGTGTCAACCGGCGACATCGGTAATGCGGAGAAACTGGATAGTTAAAAAAGAACTAGCATCAATCAATTCACTCTAAGGTCTCTGATGGTCAAAAGCACAGTCGGCAAGAAAATACCTCTTCTTTAGGATCCGAGATCACTGTATGATTTCCACAAAAAGGCGGCGTCTCGAAGTGGATTGAAACATTACATGTTCTAAAACTTTACGTAGAGCCTCGATGTTGCGAAACAGGATCAGGAAAAAGGGGTGGTGGTGGCAGTCCCTTATACTATTCCTTTTCGGTTAAAGATTCATACGATAGGTAGATCACTAGGCCAGCCCGGCGAGAAACATGATCTGTCAGATGGGAACGAGGAGTCGTCCGGCTGATGAATAGATATTACGTGACGAGTTCGATGCACCTGGTATAGGAATAGCTAGTTCGACTTAGCCGTGCGCCTGAACATTTTATCCTAAAGGAGAAAGGCTCTGAATCACAGCAAATATTTGCGGAAATCAACACTACAAGAAATGGCCATCCCCCGCTCTAGCATGCAGGGCGATTTGTAACATGTTGTATCCCTGCCACTCCTTAGGTCCCGTCACCCGCGGCGGGATATCCCTAGTATGCTAGCAAGAACCACAAAATACACCGTAATGGTACAGCCGCAATTCATTTCAGGGGTGCGTGATCAGAGGACTCTGTGTGCTGACAGAGTGGGAGGAAGCGTACATGACACTAAGAGCTGAATCAATCTACCAATTAATATAAGTAGCGTGTAATGGGAAGCAGCACACATGGTAGCGTGATCCCTGTCTGGTAAAGTGGCGTGTCCGGTTGAGGATATTCTTGTCGATAGAACGAGCCATCTACGGTGTACAGTCGTTAGACCAGGACTAAGAATGTACGGTAACTCTTTAAGTCAACATCCTCTCCACTGGCTTTGGTCCAAGCCCAACATATTCAGGAATGTGACCCATACCCCAGACGTAAACAGGGTCTCTGTGGTCACGGCAGCTTCGGATCTACCCATGCTCAATTCAGACTAGGCAACTCGAACATCAATGATTCGCGGAGAAGCAAGAGCAGGCGGCTGATTTTAGATAGAGCGCTTAGTATTTGCCAAAAGTCCCGCTGCTGTGGGTGTCGAGACATGAGCCTAGACCGTCGTGCCAGGTCTCGAGCACAAGATCTAGATAATACTGCTAGAAGGGTAGATTCGCGAGTCATACGGTAGGGCAGAGGCATCAATCACCAACTCATCGCTGTTTGGGACCTATACCAATCAGGCACTAAAGCATGCTCTTAGGCACCCTGTCCTAAAATCCATCTTCTCGTGGAGGTGTCGTGAGAGCGCCTTTGTAGCAGATGTGGATCACATAATTATATCGGCATGGTACCACCAGTGCCATAGAGAATTACTAGAGAAGAGACATAGAGCATATAAGGTTCGAAGGTAACATTCCTATTTGGGAGGTCTGAGAAGGAGGTCTGAGAAGTAAGGTTTAATGACAGGTATGGTATCGGGATCGTATATCCCTGGTGAGAATGCACTCTGAAGCGGACGGTATTGAACAATCGTTTCTCTCCCATTTCTCGGCGATTTAGACGGATAGAATACCTAGCCATTCATTGTCCCTGGATTTCGAGTTGCAGCCATTTGTTTTAAAGTTGGCATCGTTTGACGCTTGAGATTGGCTGGTGGCATCAGTACGTATTCCGGAGTGTGACTCTTGGCATGCCAAAGGGGACATAATGGAACTTCAATTGGCGTGTTACACCAGCTTTACTATAGTGCTTACTGGTGTCTTCCTGAAAGGGAAGGGAAGGGTCATATGCGATTGTTTTATTGGCCCGTTTTACGATACTTAGGGGAAGCGTGGGGGGCATGGCCAGAAAAGCTGCAGTGATACCTACTTTGTCGTCTGCTTAACAGAGTGAGAACAGACACACAGCAGAATCGTGCAGATCCCAACCGTGACACAAACTCTGAAAGCGCTGCGGCGCGGTCCCGAGGGCTAGCTATAGAATAGAAAGGCATCTAAGTACAATATCTGTTGTACGACTTTCGAATCCCGGGCATAGCCTGTCTCATGAAATTGAGGGACGTTAGTGGAAGCGGAGATTGCCCTACGATCCGTCGTAGCCAGCAGCTCGGTACAGGTGGGGCTCGACGGTTGCAATGGTTACAGGAGTGTCTCTAACAATTTATTTATGGACAACATCCAAAGGCGGCAAGCAAGGCCATTGACTCTATTCACAGTGAGTATCATCATTCACACTCCTCAATCATTCCAATCATGGCGGTACTGGAAGAACCTCATGCACCCCGGTCAATATTACGTTGCTTATCAGCAAGTGGGAAGAAAAAGGAAAAAATGCGTACACCAGGGATGATACTAACAGAAACGCCCCCAAATGTAAAATGGATAAGAAATATAAGACTTACTCGTACTAGCTGATTTGTCTAACCTGGCCCATTACGACTGGTAAAACGTCATATTACATACGCGTTGTCAGCTGTCCATAGGTTCCAGAGGGAGATCAATTCCCATCATCATTTATATATATAAACCAGGAGACATATGTATTAAGCGAACAGCTGTCGGCATCTATCCTAACCTATCGTTCACCCATGGGCTCGCATTCCTGGACGTTTTATGGACCTGCCCGGTTAACTGGGATATTGGTTCGAGTGGCGGCATCGGTAATGGCATGTCGTATATGTAGGCTGGGCTACAAGGGGTCTGGTATCTGGAATGTTGGACAAGCAAAAGGGGGTACTGGAATAGGTGCATGTTCACAGAGAGTCCGTTCCCATGTAAAATTAGTGGCGTTCCAGCTGGGCGGAATTCCCTTAGACTTCTGCCCATAAAGTTGGAGTGCCTTCTCGCCGCAATGCAAGTCTTTCGGTTCTCAAGCGATTCTTCCAGTCCATGTGCTATGTTCGAAGTTTCAACATAAGCCAAATCGGTCTCATAAGTTCATTCTCGAGATCGTAGTATCCCTCGTCAGTCATAGTCCTCGCCCGTTATGCCGCTGTCGTTAATCTGGTTAGTCGTGCCTTGTTCCATAGCTCATAGAACTCCCGCTCCTTGTTCTATTTTCCTGGACAATTCTTCCGGGAAAGGATGCTTCTCGCCCAAACCTAACTCCCCGAGCCTGTAGCGAGGGTTTGTCGTGTGCATGGCTATATGGCCTCTCATGTGCATCTCCCACGACTCTGCATAAATCCCCCTTCCTTTAAGGATAGCCCGAATCCTAGCTACACAGAGCTCTACTTCTTTTTTGACTTCTCCCAAGACTATGAGGGGCTCTTTCTGTTCGCACATTGCCCGGTTGTGTATGTAGTTTCTGTCGTCATTGGCGAGCTCTTCCTTGTAGAAACTGCCTCCAGTCAGTTTGGGAGCTCGATACAGCAATAGCTGCGGGACTCACGATACTACGTCGTTAAACAGGTTGATAAAGAGGGCCATATCCGGAATTGCTTCTAAAAAGTATTGAAATTCGGGATAAACAGCCCTAGGATATCCAAAAATGGCGAATGCTTCGGCAACTCCTGCCATATCACGATAGAAGTAGGGAAACGAAGTGCCTGCTTTTGTCACGGCCATCTTCTGGAAGCCTTCCCGCGTCTCCAGCAGGTTACTGTTCACGAAATTCAGGCTCCAGGTTACGATTATGTTAGCCAGGACGGGGTCCCAGTAATCGTAAGTCTCCCGCAGGATTTCCCCCATGGCATGGAGGAGAGGGTGTGATTGTGGCTCTCCTGAAAAGAATCGCTGCTGAAAGTGATCCACAGCATCTTGAATGTCGTCGGTGACGTCGTCTATTTGAACAATGATCCATGTATACAGGGCAATATAAGCCTGTACCTCAACGGGGTGTTCCGGGTATGCGAACTAAGTCTCGCTGTTAGGCATGGGCCCCAGATTTTGAAAGTTCCGAGTCAGATATTGAGAAGACCTACCGCTCCTTCGGTGTACCCGAGTCGGAACCCCTTCGCCGATAAGGGGGAATCAAGGGGGACTCCGTACTCAGCAGCCTTTTTGTGCATCAGTGCCAAGAGCACGCTGGCTTTTGCGTCGTTTAACGATGGTGCCGACGTGTATCCTATACTTCTGAGAAGTCCAGTGTACACTGGCTGGAGGTGAGCCGCTAATTGCTTCGGAGTGAGCTGGCTGACCGGTTGACCACCTTTCGGTGGCTTGAAGCGATGTTTCAGAGTTGTTAAATGGTTCCCCATGGTGATCAGGATCAAGGATTGTGTAAGATTCAAGCCAAGATGACGGGGAACTTACGCTGAAATCGTAGCGCCGGGGCCACGCTTTAATATGTGGAAAATACTACCCAGAACTTCTCTCCACACTTGGTCTTTTTACCGCCGGTAGATGCTGGCATAATTGATTACCGTGATATGTTGGCTCTCCGTTGGAACTTAGTCGGTCACCCGGCATGACCGGGCAGCTTGCATGCATATCAGGAGCGCACACCGGATTGCTGGATATTTTACGCTGCACGATTACCGGCGATCGCCCCTGGTCAGGACCACCTTGAGTGCTGCGTTGACCGGACCGGACAGCTTCAACTAAGCCGCTTGTAGGGGTCTCTGCATCCTTGTGCATGACTACAGTATCCAGGAATATTTTCCGTCAGTTGACTCCACAGGTCCGGTTGTTGCCCTCAAAGGTTATAATATAGAGTTTTATAGAAATTGTATGTGATATACATGAATCTCTTGTTTTCTATATCAATTTTTTTTGCTAACTGACGATAGTGCTAAGCCAGATGAAACTGCCAGGTAATGTTTATTCCAGCATAAGTTTGTGTAGGAATTTACACCGAAATATAGTGAACCCGGTGGAGGTAACTAACAGAAATAGCCCTGCATATTGTACACTAGAGTTGCAAGGGGGAGCAAATTACGACATGGGGGTGTAGACTTCCCGGTCGAACCAGCTCTTACGTATGTCGTTCGGCAAGACGTATGGATTCGACAAGCAGTTGGTTGGCGTGCAAATATATTTATATTTGCCTCGATTTGTGTAAGACTACGCCACATCGTGAGCCGGAAGATCTATGCACCACTTTACAGAAGGATGTGCGATAGCACATTAACACTTTCGAGTAATACTTATCGCCTGCTGCGGCTATCAGAACAAAGCTCAGAACTGCCCCCGCTTGCCCACGGCGGAGAGAGCCTGCAAATCACCGGACATAAAATTTGTAAAGTACCTCCACTGGGCAACCACGAATGGTTAGTAGGTAGAGCGATAATAAAATTTTATATGTTAAATAACGTCAACGGTTTCATTCGGATTCGCAATTCGTATAATTAATAACTCAGATAGCTATAAGTCTTAACAAATTCATTTGTTAAGTTTCAACCCCTAACCCCCCCC
>QJNU01000227.1:0-106997 GCA_004154915.1 Monosporascus ibericus
TATTACCCCCATTTCGCAAGTACTGAAACCGACCGACAAGAAAACGATTACGGACCGAATTCTTAACGTATATACGCGAGCATCTTCTGTTCGGCTTTAATGCGTTAAAGATATACGTAAAATACGTCCGGGGACGTGGTATAAAACGTATTAGGAACGCGTTAAAAGGGCTTTGTTTAGGGGTCCGTACGGGGTATCTCGGGGCGCGTCGGTATCTTGTATGGCAGGGCGTATCGGGCTTATTTCGTAATAATTCGATACTTACGTATTTAAAAGATTAAAACAAACGTTTCCAATAAAAAGAAACACTTACTAGATAGGATAAAGAAGTTCTTTTGGCCGGCAGAAAAGGTGGTGGTGGGAGAATGTTAGTAGCAGCTGCTGAAGGTGACTGTCGTGGCCAGGTTGGGCGCGAGGAATGGCAACATGGCGTCCGCAATAAGCCTTGATATAATGTGCACATTTGGAAAGAAGCTGTAAGTACAGTTAGTAAAGCAGTATTCAACTGATTGGGGTTCATTTAATGTGTCGTGGTTAAGTTATTTGAATTTGTTATTGCGAGGTGTTAAAAAGTGTTGCGCTCATAGGTGTGTAGCGCTCATAGGTGTGGGACGTTATAGATAGCACCTATTTAATTTCGCTTTTTAGCTATCATTCTAAGCTTATAGTTAGAGGCAGTCGTTCTTTACTATGGGAAGAGTCTTTAAACCTTTTTAACGAATAGACCTTTAGTGAATCATTCCTCGCCTTGTTGTTACCTGCAAATTAAGACCCCTTTCCGGATACTGCTCATATCTCCAGGTGAATGTATGACAGGTTCGTTACATATTATCGAGCGTTATAGCAGTTTTAAACGCGTCGTAAAAACTGAAAAAGAAATCTCTTTCGTAATATAAATATGATAACGTCGTATTAATTTTTCGATATAAAGTAAATAAGCGCATTTTAATACGGAAAAGTAAGATACGTCGAAAGGTTAAAGCCGATAAGAAAAACAGCTAAGTATATAAAACGTAATAATATCGTTATTTGCGTAATACTTTTCGAATTTTATTAAATGGTAATTTTCGTAACTATTAAAAATAAAAAAACGTTTCTATTTTTTTGTACACGTTCGAATATGCGTATCGAAATATTAAATTCATTTGAACTTAATTTATTTGTTATTTAATTTTTATTACTTAAACCAAGCTTTTAATCGCCTGGTAACGGGTTGTTCTAAAATTACATATTAAAACAATTTTCCCCCGTTATAATAATAAATAAAAGTAAAGCTTAACATTAAAAGTTAATAACTTAAATAATTATAATTTATTTCTTATTTCCTTGTTATATTTATTTAAGTTTTTCCCGTTTTTTGGTATTTATAATTATTATTTTTATTATTATAAAAAGATTTATTAAAAACTTAATTTCGTTAAAGTTATAAATATCCTTTTTTACGATATAGTATTACGCGATTATATCCGGAATAAGCTTAAAGTATTTACGAAATATAATTAAACCTTCGTATCTACTACGGTTGCACCATATCGCAACGCTAGGTGTTGCGTAGCCACTGCACCAAAAGACTGTATTGATAAGTGCGCACTTATTGCGCTACTTATCTGACACTAGGGGCACAAAAGATTGGCGGAATGATCGCAATTGTGGCAATCATTCTGGTGCTTACAGGTGCATATATACTGGAGCTGTCACGGCAGCCCCGAACCGTAACAGTATCGTACTTTTTAATAATTAAGTTTTCGATTTAAACGTATTTTAAGTTTTATTTACCGTTTAATAAAGTTCGATACCTAGTTAACCTTAATGCGTATTACGACGCGTTAAGTAAGTAATAAATTGGCCATATATTTAACGTATTAAAGCCGAACAAAAAACGCTTACGTATTTAGGTTAAGGATTTGGTCGATAACGGAATTCTTTTCGGTCGGCGTTGACTTTCGCGAATTAAAAGGAATATCGGCTCGGACGGATATATCGCTATATCGTATTTTTAAAGTAAATATAAGAACTTTATATATAAAACTTAATTTAACATCACTAAGATTTTAGTCTTTTCTTAGCCCAAATAGCTAAATTCTTTTTAGCTTCTTTTATAAGCCGTTTTATATTGCAGGTGTTAAGAAATGAATGATTAAAGTTAAATAATTAAAAAGTTGCAAAATCCGGCCAGTTCGCTTATATGCCCAGCTCGCTTATGTAATACGTTACTTAAATATATATATAATTATTAATTATAAAAAGTAATAAAAAAAGCTTTAATTAAAATATATTATATATTTATAACGTTCCACACCCATAAGCGCCACACACCCATAATAAATTGGGACGGGGTGATTTGGTCCTGATCAGTGCATAATTTATAGGAATATCACGATTAAGCCCGCGGTTCAAAAGATAATAAAGGCAACGCAAACTGTATTATGTGGTGTTAAATCCATGTATGAAGCGATAATAAATGTCTCCTCTTTCTGAGGTTGCGCCTAACGAAAAATGAACTCCTAGAAATACATAACTGGTAATAACTAATTAATCGGCAAAGCCATATACCCGGCTCTGTACCCTGCACCATTTTAACCCTCCTTTCTTAAAATAAAATCGTTTTCGATTTATCTTAAGAAATAAATGCCAACGTAATTAATTCTTAACGCCATAAATAAAGAAACATACTTAAAATATATTAATTAATTTAATTAACGGTTACGCGGCTTATCCTTTATCTTTCTTAACTTAAAACTTCGTCCTCGACGTTTCGCCAGCTTATCCCGTTATTTAACCCTTTTTTTATCCTTTTGAACTTTATCCTACTTTACTTTTTTTGCGATCGAGTCCTTATATTTAGGCTAACTAAGCTAGCCTTACGGAAAATATGGTTTAGGTCGTTTTTTTTATAATCTGGTATATATCTTTTAACTATTTATACGGTATATTATATTAACCTTTTATTATTACTCGAACTTTTTAATTACCAAAAGGTAATTATAATTTATATTTCGGCTTAAATAATAACTTTTTGGAAACCGGATAAAATTAAGTAATTTACGGAATAAAAAAAGGAAGCATAAATGCTTTAAAACTTATCTTAATTAATTAAAAAGTATATAAAGTTAGGGAGTAAAAGATTTAATAGTTAATATCTTAATTGGCAAGTTATTAATTCCTTTAATCGGTTACTTTATTGGTCGTGGTCGTTTACCTTCTATAGGATAAGGTAAGTAATCGGATTCCGGATTATCGGCCTTTTCTGGATCGTCGACTTCCTTTTTTAATAATAAAGATAAAGATTTTCCAGGTTATAATTCTATAAGCCTTTTAATATTATCATTATTTGGTTTTAAACCTAGGTACCTTTTAATTATGTTAATTACCTTAAACTTTATAATAATTTCACCTTATTTAGTCGGTTCGTCCAGGTTATTATCTTCCTATTTTAAAAGGTTACGCGTAATAATATAAAATATATAAATTATTTATAAACCGCAAATATAATATTTAACCTAGGTAAGTATTTTTACGGTCGTTATACGGGTAAGGGGATTATTAAGCTTTAATTTTATCCAGGCCTTTTGGTATAATTGCAATAATAATTAAGTACGGTTAACCGTAAAGTAAGTATCAAATATTAACATTCGACGCTTTAATCGGATATATACCATATTAACCTAGTAACCTTTAAGTCCTTTATTAATTTAAAATTTAATATGGGTAATAAATTAAATATATTTTAGGTTTATAATTTTAATTTATTTTATAACTTCGTTAAGGATATATCGGGCTTAGTTATTAAAAATTATTTTACCGGCTTTAATAATAACGGCCAAAATGCTTTAAGGTATATTTAAGGTAATTAATTATATAAAGGTAATAATATGTTAAAAACGTAAGTAAATATAGTTTATCAAAATTATAAATATTTGCCATAAGGAAGTTATTACGGAATTATGCCATTTTTTATTAATTTAATAAAGGGGTAAGGTAATATCTTTTTATAAACGTTTACCGTTTTAATTAAACGGATAAATAAGGATAGTTTAATTAAAACGGACTTTCGGGGTAACTTGTTAAACAAAATAAAGAATAAAACTATTATTATGTATTTTACGGAATAATTGCATTATATCATCTTTTTCTTATATTAATATATTAACGATCTGGGCGAATTTTCCGGAATCCGACGTATTTAGCTTTTTAAAGTTCCTATTCTTATTTTAGCTGGTACGCTTTTTAAATAATAATATAATAATTATGGATAAACTAATTAGGGTATTAAAGTACGAAAATAATAATAGTTTATAACTTAAGAACTTAAACGATAACTAAAAATATGCGTAATATGTAAGTATATATATATATATCTAAATATATAAGTATGCAGGTATTAAGATATTAAGGTCGAAGTTATATAAGTATAAGAAATCGTTAGGAATTAATAGCAACTTATATATAAAACTGATTAAGTACGACAGAATTAATGTATTAATTTTTTGATTAAAAAAAGTATACGCCGAAAAAATGCTAGAAAATTTTGTTTAATGTTATATAAAAAGATGTCGTCGCCGTTGCATGCTTTAATTAATTATTTACAACCATGTTTTTTTTTCTTTTTATTATTACATTAACTTTTCCCTCCCGATTATATCTTTTAAATAACATAAAACTTTAATACTTATTTATTTATTTTTAAAATACTTAATTAATATTATTATTATAAATTCCCGTTAATCGTTAAATTCTTATAATACTTTAAGTTTTCGTAAAAATGCAAATCTTAACGAATTAATTAATCCAATAAAAGAATTATTTATTAAAAAGTTACCCGGTTTAGGTAATAGGTAATTTAATAATACTTAACCTGCTTTTTCCCGTATTAATCGGAACCTCCGTAATTTCGATAAGATTTCCGTTATTCCTCGTACAAATTTCATAATTTCGAATTTGTTATTATTTTCCAAATTTTTAACCAGATATATCGATAAGGCTTTAATTATTAATCGGGTTACTAAACTTCCATATAACCTTAATAATATTCGCAAACCTTAAAATCTTATATACCGTTAAACGCCTATCCATAACTTGGTTCCTACCTTCCAGTATAAGTACCGTAATATTACGGTTTCTTAGAATTATTTACCTTTTAAAATTCCTATTATGAATAATCCATTATTAAAAATACCGTACCTATTACTATCGAATATTATGCTATTAATCGAATTACTAGTTTCGGGGCCGGATTTATTTATAAATATTATTAATTAACGATTAGTTAATCGTAAGTTAATATCCTTAATTCCTTATATATTTATTAATTCTTAATTTCGCATTATAATTTCGTCCTTAATTTCGTTAATTTTAACAGGATTTCGGATTATTAATCGGATATCCGGCCTATTCTTTAGTTTAGGTCTATCCTAATTTCCTAAAATCGAACTTAACCATAAAAACGTAATAATTAAGTTCTGGAATAATTATAACCGTATCGAATGTATAATAATAAAATACCTTAAGGTACGTATTATCTTTATTTAATACTTATCTTAAGAAAATGGTATTAATTAGATATAAATGTCCGGAATTATATTAATTAGTATTATTAGTAATTTTATTAAAGGTTGGTACCATAAATAACGAATTATCGGAAAAAGCTTTTAAGTTATAGCGGGTACTTAATCCAATATTATTATTATGCTGGTTAATTAAGAAAGAAAGCCTTTATCGTATTTTACATACGTCGAAATTATTTAGGGTAAACTTGTAAACTTATTTATAAACTTGTTATTTAAGGATTTTCGGTATATTATTAATTTATTTATTTAAATATTTGAAATACTTAACCTAATTCCATATAAATTATACGAACGACGATATAAAGGTTTTAAATAACCTAATTAATATAATATATTCCTATTTTTTAAGTATTAATTAATCCCTGGATTTTATAAAGGGTTTTGCGGTAATTATATCGGGTTTGTCGAAGGTTATAAATATATATTCCGGGATAATCGGTTTGATTATTTAAAGGTTAAATACTTACGGTTTTTTTAGGTTAAAAAAAATATCCGTCCAAAAGTTTATCTAATTATTAAGGCATTTAATAAAAGCCGTTTTCGCTTAATAATTAAAGGATATATTTTTAATCTTTAATATTTAACAAAAACCCGGTTTTTTAAGTTTAAAAGTATTAATTAGTTATAAAAAAATATAAACGTTATGTAAAATAATCGTAGGCAAAGTAATAAAAAACCGAAAAAAAACCTTTTACTTTTAATTTTTTTTAATTAATTGCGTTAATCTTTTCCGTTCGTTTAATCGATTTGTTTCGGGTATCTTATTATTATTTATAATTACGTAATCCTTTAACCGATTATTAGGTATTTAAACCTTAATATTAATTCTTATAAGCTTTAAAGTTTTAGGTTATTAATCTTTAAGTAGCTTAACTTCTGTAATATTTAAAATATTTAATATAATATCTTCTTATTAATTAAATAATAACCTCGTTTAATCGTTTTTATGTAAATTTATCGGCTTTTAATATTTTTTCTTATCTTTTATAAATTATTTTAATTTATTAATAGGGAAGGTTTTTTATAACTTCGTTTTATTAATTTCCTTTAAGCCGTAAGTACCTTAACTATTGGTTTTACTAATTAAATACGATTTAATTTAGCGGTACTTTAATTTTATATTTTTAAATATGTTAATATATTTTAATATATCGTACAAAAGTATTAGGTTCTTTATTTATAAAGATTTATTTTTTATTTTGTTTTTATCTTTTTCGTTTATAAATTTGGCAACTTTACGTTTTTAATTGTTAATTATTTTAATAACTTTAGTTATATCCTCGGCCTTTTTTTTTAATAATCGAACTTTTTATATAATTAAATCTTTCCTTAAAATATTAAAATTTTAATTTATGATACGCTAAATCGGTAACATTATTTCGATCGGTAGGATTACTTTTTAACCATATAGCAATTCGTAAAAATTAAGATTATAACTTTTAACGGTTATGTTATCGGCGAAGATTATTTTCGGCAAAAGCTTAACCCATTTTTTGCCAGTATTATTCGTCGCTTTTATTAAACCTTTAACGATCGGAACATATTTTTTCTTAACTAAATTTTATTACTAGGCAATATACGTAGCTTTAATTTTTCTTTAAATTTTAAAAGTATTACAAACTTTAATAATTTCGCTTTTATTCTTAAAGCTTTCGTTTATTTTGATCTTAATCGGAATATTATATCGATAAAAAATATGTTCGTTTAAAAAGTTTTTAATCGTAATTAATATAACTAAACGTAAAGCTTTAATTTTTAGGTAACTAGATAACTCGTATTTAGCCTCGATAATAACCTTATAACCGTTATTACTGGACATAAATTGCATATCGATTACTTAAATAGTAGTTATATTAATAAGCTAAAAAAAGCCGTAACTTTTTTCGAAGCGTTAATTAGCAGCTTTCTGGTATTTCGAATACGTAAATACCGCTTTTCGAATTTATCCATATATTTTACGTTAATAATAGGAAGCTGTTATACGCCGATAGGTCGAATCTCGTCCTTTATGGCCGCAATCCTTATAATATTACCTGATTACCGCGTATTGCTTTTGTTGGTTATTAACCACCTTACGGGTACCGTATCGCTTATCTACCTTACGCCAGAAAATCCCGTCTTAAACAAAATAATCTAAAGCTTCGACCTTAACAACCGTTCTCTTTTTTTTTCGAAACGTTTTGCAATCGATCAGGAAAATCCAATATCGTCAAAAATCTCGCATACTTTTATAACTCCTCAAATTAATTTCTAATAAAAAGTCCTTACTTTTAATTAATCGCAATAAGTATTATAACTATATTAATTAAAATAAGATTAAGCCGAATAACGTTTAGCTGGATATTAATAAAATTATTAACTTTTCCCTCCTATTAATCGTTTAACGCGTTAAAAGCTTTAAGTAGCTTTTTCGATAATCCGTTAACGGTTATATTCTTTTTATTAAGAATATACTTAATTTCGAAATCGAACATTTTTATCTATATAACCTAACGGGTAAAAAGTGCTTTAGGTAAAGAACTTATCGAATTATTAATTTAGGTTATTAATACCTTAACGTTAGTTTTTAATATAAATAAAACTTTATAAATATAATTTCGGAATCTTTTTAAAATCTTAAAAACGGCTTAACATTTTAGCTTACTAACGTTATAATTTAATTTAACGCCCTTCCAAATACCATTTTCGAAACGTACGGAATACTCGATTTTATTAATTATTTATCCGAAAATACTTTTAAAGCTTCGCTTATTTACGTTTATCCTTATAGTAACTTTTCTTATTATAAGGCTATAATTTAAAGTAATTAAGGTCGGAACTATTATAATTACTTTCTTAACGTTCTTTATCGTTTTATCTTAATTAAAACCTTAAACGAAAGGTTAATTCTTCCGGAATAATCTTATAAAAAGTTCAACCTTTATGGCAAAATACGTAACAAAAATCCGATAATAAATTATAATACCCCAAAAAGCTTTAACCTCCGAAACGTTTTTATAAGGCTAAATTTCCAAAATCTTTTTTACCTTAACTATATCTAAGCGGCGACCATTTATTCCACAAAAAAAATCCGATTATAATTATAATTTCCTAAAATTATTAAAACCTTTTCATATTAATCGAAATACCAGCAAGCTTATAATTAAATAAGGTTTTGTTAATATTAACGATATGCTTATAAACAAATCGCCGAATCCCTGGAAAAATTTTTTCGTTATCGTATCTTATATTTAGGCCTTTAATTCCAACGTCGTCGACAAATAGGCAAATTATGTCAGGCATTAAATCATCCAAAATCCTTCCGACTATACGACAAAAGTAAACCCTATAAACATATTAATATATCTAAGCAATCCTAAAAATATCGCGAAAATAGTTAAATCTTTGCTAGCCGGGGCTAATATAACCTAATCGTAACCTAAAAAGAAATCCACCAAAGTAATTAAAAAGCATATGGCAAAGTCCACGGAAAATTCGTCGCAGTTTTCTGGCATAAAGGCGTCTCGTAAAGTAAGAACGTTTAGCTTTGTCGCCGAATTAATCAATCGCAGTCCACCATCCTTTTTCTACATAAGAAACTAAGCGTTTTTGTATACGGCATAAAACTATTCGAATATTCCTCTTTATATTCGTATTCGTAATACCTCGATCAATTTATCTTTAAGGCTATCCGGCATAATTATGCCCTTAATTTATTACGCCTTATAAAAGATTATTCGGATTTTATAATTTAATGCGATACTGGATTTAATCTTACCACATTCCTGCCAATCCTAGGCTAAGGCAGCCTTTTTACGGAATAACATCTTTTTAAAAAAGGCTTTTTCCGTACAAATAAATTTATCGCCTAATTAATCAAAAATAACGTCGGCCTTTTTTTTTATAAGTCGGGTTCCTTACGGCATGGTAATAAATTTAGGGAATAAAATAATTAACGGAATACCAGGTTCGTTAGGTTTTTTTTTCGTTTTAATTAATAACTAGCTAAATTTCCTTAAGCTTTTTAACTTTCCAATTTAGGTTTTTAAAAAATACTAATTTATCGGGTAATATATTATCGACAAAAACTACCTTTTTCCACTTTAGCTTATATATCGTATTAATTTGCACAATACGGTTTTTATTAACTTTTTTTCACATCTTTTCTTACAAGATTCCGTATAAGGCGTATATAAATTCTTTATCGCTAAACTATCTTAACATTATATCTATAAGCTCCAGCTTATCTCCTATAACTTCTTAAATAATTATCGGATCTTAATTAACATAAGTATCATTAATCGAAAAAATATACGGGCCCGTAACGTATTTATTTATCTTTTCGCTTATAAGCCTGTTTTCGCTAATAAAACGGCTTACAAATCTACCGGCTCTTCTTTTTTTAGCTCTTTTTTAATACGGATATTACGAATAACCCTTCCAACTGGAACCAACGAGATAATAATCTTTATCGGACCAAACTCCAAAATTCCTTCCATTACTTCCGGGTCCATATTAAATATTATCTTCGATTTGGCCATAAAATTAAGTCCAAATATTAACGGCTATATAACGAAATAATCGTTAATAACAAACATACGGATAATAATTAATCGGCCAGCTAACTAAATAAATACCTCGATAATACCTTTAAATAAAATCCTTTTTTACGAATTAAAACCCATAAATAATATTCGTATTTATCGCATTATTAATCCATATCGCTTAACGTAAAAGGCGATAATAACGTTCGATTCGGCTTTTATATCGATAACTTTATTAATTAAATTTTCGTTACTTCCATAACTTACCTTAATTATAAGTTTAAATAATAAGGTAATATATTTAACCGGATTATATTATTATACCGACAAAATCTTTATTTTTTGCTAAACTTTTAGCTTATATCCGATATCTATAATTAAAATCTTAAAGGTTCTTTTCGCTTTTAAAAATTCGGATCCTTTTACTTTAACCTCAATCATCTTAATCGTTTTTTTACTTTTACGATTAAATACCTTTAAAGTCTTAGTAGCTATAAAATTCTTAAAAACCTCGTTAAAATTTGGACAAACCTTTATTAATTCTAACTAAGTAATTTCGAACTTTTTTTTAAAGTTCTTACGGATTTTCTTTTTCCAAAACTTAATAACATATTTATCGATTAATCCTTTATAATTAAAAATATTATCGGTTTAAATAATACTATTTACTTACGTAATAATTAAGATTTAAATCATATTACTTATTTAAATTACGTTATTTACTTAAACGGTTAGCTTAATATTATAAAATAAGGGTTTATCGTATATCAAATTATTATTATCGGTTTTATTTTTTTCGTTCCATTATTAAACTTTTTTTCTTCCTTTTTAACGTATTTAACCATTATAACGTTAATAAATACGGTAGGTTAATTAAAGTCGTCGACCTTTAAGGTACGGATTTCCTTTAAATATTAAATACTTTTGCTTTCGATAAGGTTATTTTATAACCAGTTACGTAAAGATACTTCTTTATGAAACGGGTTTCCGTTTTTTCCGATAAAATAAATTATATTAATTTTAATTATATAATTTTAATTAATAGCAAAATCTTATCGAAACGGCTTTAAAATTTATATAAACTTCGGAAAATTAATAAAAATAATTAAAATATTATCCAAATTAATTTCAAGCAATTCCTTACCTCCATAAATATCGTTTCGCCGATTAAAATATTACATTTTCTCCTTAAAGCGATTAAAAAAACCCGGTAAATTATGGATCCATTTTAAAACTTTCTTTTAAATTAAAATCTGCTAATCGATAACTTAATTTTTAAAATTTTAAGGAAATTATATTATGCTTAACGTAATTCGATTATCAAGTATTTCTAAATAAATCGTATATCCGTTATCGTTAAATAAAATTAATCCCGTACTTTTTATATTCCCAAATAAACGGCATTTATTTATATTATATCCAGGTTTTAAACAAAATTAATAAGTATTATAATTAAAATTGCCATATCGTTTTTCTTAACCTGGGTAATTACCTCGATAACATTTATAACCTCGATAACCATTTTAATTACGATAAAAGTTTAATCGATTAAAATTATCCGATTAAAAACTTATTATATTAATTAAAAGGTTAACATTATAATTATAAGTTTAAGGTACCTTTTATTTTAACGAAACGTAATATTATAAATTTTAGGCAGTTTTTTAGTTACGTATTTCTTTTTTAAAAGCTTTTAAATTTTAAATTTATTAAATTTAAATAATCTTTAAATTTTAAATTTATTAAATTTAAATAATCTTTAAATTTTATAATATATTCGTAATTTCGGATATTTAATTAATTTTATTCGTTAATATTTATCGTAATTAAAGATTTCCTTATCGTTATTACTTAAGTTATTAAATTAAATAAAGCCAGTCGTTATCTTTATAATCGATATTAAAATGGACGTTTTTTTATTATCGGTTATAACCTTTATATTTAAGCAATTTAACCTTATTAAAAACCTAATTTTTAATTAATATCGACGTATTATCGTAATTTATCGTATATAAATTTTCGAACTTTATGAAAAAACTATTAAAAGTTTCTTCGAAATAACCAGCAAATAATCCTTTTAATAAACTTTCTATATATTCGTTCTTGCTAACTATTTTTCCTTTTAGCTTAAATTCTTCCAGGATATCTTTTACCTTAATAACATATTTTAAATAATATTTATAAATTTAATCAGGTTTATTACGTTAAATTTGTTACGTTAAAATCCTTAATCGATTTTTAATAATCCGGATTTACTTTAAGTTTTATAACTTAAAGGTTTTTAAAATAATTTTAATAACGTTATCTTATTTAATAAATCCTTTAATAATAACCTTAATTTAGTCCTTTATAATATTACTATCCGTTCAAAAAAAGTAACTTAATAATTATTTTAAACTTTATTAACTTATATTTCTTAAATAATTTATTAACCCCTTTAAGCTAATCGGTAATTCCAGTTCCAGAAAAACCAAAATCCGGAAAAATAAATAAGTTCGGGAAAATTATTAAAAACGAAAATTAATCCATAAAGTTTATTAAAAAGCCGTATCCTTATTAATTAATTTATTTAAAAGGTATAACGTTTAATATCGATACCATAAATCTTATAAATAATTTTAAGGATTCGTAAAATTATATAATTTTTTATTTTTACGGGATTTTAATTAAAATTTTAAGAATTATTTAAAAATTCGAATTTCGTATAAATTTTAAAAATCTAATCGGATTACTTAAAGATTTTTCCTTATTAACTTTACTTCCGTAAAGGTTTTTTATCGATTAATATTAAATAATAATATTTAAAGCAAAATTTTAATTTCTTTTTAAAATAAAAAATTCCGATATAAATAAAAGGCTTTATTATTATTTAACTTAAATAATAATTTTAAAAAACTTTAACGGGCTTTTAATAAATTTATTAAAACTTATTTGAAATTAATTAAATTTATTAATACTTAAATTATTCAAATATTAAGGCGCCGGGTTAACGGGAATATATTTAGGTATAAAGTAAATAGTTATCCGCAATATTTATCTTAAATATATTTTCCTTTTTTTTATAACCAAAAAATAAGCAGCTTTTTTTTTACGATTTGTTATAACGGTTTTATCTTAATTAATATATCATTTTTAACTTATATTAAATTAAGCCTTTTTTAATTTGCTTATTAATACCTTTATTACCAACTTAAATATTTTAATATTAAAATTAACCAAAAATAATAAATTTTAAATAATACCTTATAATAATAATTAAATAAAATATTATCCGATTAACGTTAATCAAGTTTAAAATATATTATTTATTATCTTTTTTTTTAACTTTCGTATTATATTAAAAAAATATTAAAATTTTTTCGTATTTTTTTTTCATCCGTAATATTAATAACTTTATAACCTTAATCCTTTTTTTATTTAAATTCGCAACTTACTTTATATCGTTAATTTTATCGTCGGTCCTATTACTTAATTAATTAAAATCCGAATAAGTACGTCGCCAGCGACGTAATTATAATTTTAATAACCTTAATTTAAAGTATTTCGTAATTTTAATTTTATTACGTTAATATTTACATAACATAATTTATTTTTTAAATTACATAATCGGTTTAAAACTTAAATAATTAATCTATATTCCGAAACCGGTTATTTTTCGCGTTTATGCTTTTTTATCGTTTTCCGAATAAAGCCGTATTTTAAAATAAAGCATTATAATCTTAATTTAATAACTTTTTTATTAATTACAAAAAAAATTACGGCATTATCGTAAAATCTTATCCTTTTTTTAATTATCGAGTTTACGCATTATTATCAAATCGTTATGTTCGTAATTGTAACCGTAATCATAATCGAGGTCGCGTTTTAATTAAAACTTTATCCTTTCCATTTAATAATCGAAAATTGCAAGTTGCCTCGGCAGCTAATTAAAGCCAGTCTCCTTATATTGGCAGCTAAATAAATTGGGACGGGGTGATTTGATCCTAATTAATACATAATTTATGGGAGTATTACGATTAAGCCCGCGGTTTAAGAGATAATAAAGGTAACGCAAACTGTATTATATGGTGTTAAATACATGTATAAAGCGATAATAAGTATCTCCTCTTTCTGGGGTTGCGCCCAGCGAAAAATGAACTCCTAGAAATACATGACTGGTGATGACTAATTGATCGGCAAAGCCATGTACCCGGCTCTGCACCCTGCACCATTTCAATAAGCGCAACACTTTTTAGCACCTCGCAACAATCAATCCAAATAACTTAACAACAACATATTAAATCAATTTAAACTAATCGGATTCTTCTTCGTTAAACGTATCTACAGCTTTTTTATAAGTACGCGTATTATGTCCGGGCTTGCCGCAAATGTTATATTTCCGTTCCTTGGTTTCAACCCTTTTGCGACGACCCCCTTTAGTTGCTGTTAGCTGTATTTTTTTACCACCCCCTTCTTTTTGGGCCAAAAGAACTTACCCCTTTTATATAATAAATGTTCCTTTTTTTTAAAGATGTTTATTTTTGGTTTTCCGACGTTTGCTTAAAATGTGATTCGTTTCGCGTAATTAGGTAGCTTTTTCCCGAAGAAAAATATTTTCGTATAAAAGTAATAAGTTATTTTTGGTTAAAAAATTAACCGATTTAATTATTTTTGTAAGCGAACTTTTTTAACGATTTTTAATCTTTTTTTTAAATAACGCCTTTATTTTATTATTTCGCGGATAATTTTAAGAATTTTCGTTAAGGGGGAAATGGAACCGGTAAAGGTAAGCGAAAAAGTAGTTGGCGTAAGGATAATTAGAGGAATATTTAATTCGGAAAAAACGTTATTAAGATCGAATGGAATACAATTAGCTTTTGCGAATTCAAATTTGATGTTATCGGACGTTATGGTAGCTTAAAACGCGTTATAAAAGCCGGCGAGAAAATCTTTTTTAGTAATATGGGTATGATAACGTTACATTAAGTTTTCGATATATCGCGAATAAGCGCGTTTTAAAATAAAAAAATAAAATACGTTAAAAGGTTAAAGTCGATGCGAAAAATACGCAGGTATATAAAGCGTAATAATATCGTAATTAGCGTAGTATTTTTCGAATTTTATCGAATAGTAGCTTTCGTAATCGTTAAAGATAAGGAGACGTTTGGAACCGATCGTATACGTCCGAGTATATTTATTAAAATGCTAAATTTATTTTAAATTTAATTTATTAATTATTTAGTTATTATTATTTAATACGACCTTTTAATCGGCTACTAGTAATAGGTTATTACGATATTAAGATTTAAGGTAATTTTCCCCCGTTATGATAATAAATAACGGAACAGCCCAACCTTAGGAATTAATAACTTAAATAATTATAACCTATTTTTTATTTTTTTATTGCGTTTGTTTAGGTTTTTTACGTTTTTCGGTATTAATAATTATTATGCCCGTTATTATAAAAAGCCTTATTAAAAATTTAATTTCGACGAAATTATAAATGTCTCTTTTTACGATCCCGTATTTTGCAATAGTAGCCCGAACAAATTCGAACCATGTACGAAATGTTTTTGGATTTTCGTATAGGACCCGTTAATAATCGATTTTCCGATTTAAACGCGTTTGGAGTTTTTTTTTGCCGTTTAACAAATTTCGCCGCCCAGTTAACTGTAAGGGAATGGCCCCGGGGCGTTCCCTACTTAAGTGCGGACAAGGACTTCCAACGCCAATTGGCGTTGGAACTGCTGATCTTTTGGATCATGTGGCGGAGTGGCTAGTCCTTTCTATTCCCTTACATTATATTAGCTTATATTCGACGTTTACAAATAATATCAGGTTTACCTAACTTAAATTAAATATACAATTATTCTTTTTATTTTGGAAAGTTAATTTTATTTGAATAAATAAAAGGAATTATAGAGAAATTCGACGGTTTTGGTCGGGATGTACAAAACGAAACCCCTGTTCGTACAATTACAACTCAGGCCTTGCTGGCTCGTTACGGGGATTTGAGATTTAATTGGTTAATTTTTAGCGTAATATATTACCTTATCAAGATCAGGCTCTATTTTTGAGATTCAGGCTGCGTCTACGGTGCAGTTGTGGCTAGGGCTCTTCAAAAACCTGTAGCCCTAAGTACCGACCCATAAAAGACCCATAAAAAACACAAAACCTCAAAAACAGGGCATGATAGCAAGTTGTGATTTTTTGGCTCCGTTCTCCGCACTCCCATATAAACTTTTTAACATCTATCTTAAAGACTCGCAAATAAAGCAATAATAAGAAAATGTTATAAAAATATATATATATAATTATATGCAACTTTAAAGGGCTTTCCAGCCGTGCACATAACTTCCCAATCGGAGCTAGCTTGGCGGAGATACTAAAGAAACAAATCAAAATTTCCGTTCTCCGCAAACCTTCTAACCGGTTACCTCATCAAGATCAGGCTCTATTTTTGAGGTTGTGGCTGCGCTGTAGTTAGAGCTTTCCAAAATCTAGTAGCTTTAAGTACCGACCAATAAAAGACCCATATAAACCCCACAAAAAACACAAACCTTAAAAATAGGGCCTGATAGCAAGTTGTGATTTTTTGGCTCCGTTCTGGGCATTCCCATACAAATCTTCAAAAATCTTTAATTCGAATTTATTAAAGATAACTTTAATTTAACGTTATTTATTTTATAAATACGAAAAGTTAATACAAAATTAAAATCTTTATCTTTTAATATACATTTAGTCCTAATCAAGTCGCGATTAATAAAACGCCCCCGAAAAAATGGCTAAAAACTCCGTTCTAAGCAAACCTTTAATCTGGAACGCCCTTATAGCTATAACAACCTAATTACCGGATACAACATTTCGTCATGGACCTTCCAAGGGTTATTCAGTATAAGAGAAGCCCGTATAGCCATTTTTTTATCCGTACGGGTTATGGTTATTACGCTATAACTATAAGGGCGTTCCGGTTGATCAAGTCCGGACTTTTCTCATGGCTGCGACGTAACAACCACCGGTCGCAACATTTTGCCATGGGCCTTCCAAGGGTAATTCAGTATAAGAAAAGCCCGTACAGCTATTTTTTTGTCCGTAAAGGTTATGGTTGTTGCGTTATAACCATAAGGGCGTTCCGGTTAATTAAGTCCGGACCTTTCTTATGGTTGCGACGTAACAACCACAACCCGTACGAACAAAAAAATAGCTGTACGGGTTTTTCCCATACTAAATTACCTTGGAAAATCCATAGCAAAATGTTGGAAGCAATAATTGTTACGTCGCAGTAAGGAGGGCGTTCCGGACTTAATCGACCCCAACCTTCTTACGGTTACGACGTAACAACTACAACCCGTACGGCGGAAAAATTTGATATACGGGCTTCTCCCATATAAAATATACTTAGGAGACCCGGTGCACGATGATGCGACCGGTGGTTGTTGCGTCGCAGCCATAAGCGCGTTGCGGTCGCCCATTTCCTAGACTTAAACCTAACCATATTAGCTGCAATTGCCACCTAAAAAAGTTGAAAAAATTCCTGTACGTATATTAGCTTATGTTCGACGCGTAGGTAAAGCTTTATACGTATCGGCTTTGATTTGGTTGCGTAATTATTTCTTTTTGTTTAAATCTTTACATTTTAAAAAGAAATAAAAAGAAAGTTAATAATTTTGGTGGGAACGCCCAGAACGGACCCTCTTTTCGCACAACTCCAACTCAGGCCTCGCTGGCTCGTTACGGGGATTTGGGATTTAATTGGTTAATTTTTAGCGTGATACAACAATACATAGAAACGAGCCAGCGAGGCCTGAGCTAGCTGAGGTAACTAACCGGGACGTGTCAGATAAGTAGCGCAATAAGTGCGCAGTTATCAATACAATCTTTTGGTGCAGTGGCTACGCAACAGGACGCCCTCATGGTTACGACAACGCAACCACCGCGTGCATTATTTCGCCATGGACCTTCCAAGGGTAATTTAGTATAGGAGAAGCCCGTACAGCTATTCTTTTGGCCGTACGGGTTGTGGTTGTTGCGTCGCAGCTATAAGGGCGTTCCGGTCGCTCATTTTCAACCAAGTCCGGGACCTTCTCAGGGCTGCGACGTAACAACCATAACCCGTACGGCCGAAAAAATTGATATACGGGCTTCTCCCATATAAAATATGCATAAGAAACCCGGTGCACGATGATACGACCGATGGTTGTGCTGTCGCAGCCATAAGGGCGTTGCGGTCGGCCATTTCCTAGACCCAAACTTAGCGGTAGTAACTGCAGTTTTCATACAATAAAATCGAAAAAATCGTATATGCAAATTAACTTATATTCGACGCATATATTACCTTGCATACTTATTAGGCCTCGTTTTAATTACTTATAACTTTTTTTATTTAAATTTTTAAATTCTTTTAAAAAAGATTAAAAGAAAAATGATGATTTTGGTGATGATGCAGAGAACCGACACCTGTCTCGCACAACTACAACTCAGGCCTTGCTGGCTCGTTACGGGGATTTGTGATTTGATTGGTTAATTTTTAGCGTGATACAGCAGTACATTAGAAACAAGCCAGCGAGGCCTGAGCTAGCTGAGGTAACTGCTATATTACTTACCTCAGCTAGCTCAGGCCTCTCTGGCTCGTTCTCCATTTTCCTCGAAGTCACTTAAGTACCGCTCCATAACGCGAAAAATCAACCAATTAAGCCCCAAATCCCCGTAACGAGCCAGCGAGGCCTGAGTTGTAGTTGTAGGGAAAAGGGGTCCGTTATATAAATTTACTTTTTTAAAAAAACGAAATTCTATAATAACTTAACAAAAAGACGTATTTTTTAATTATATATATATGCATAGGAATTTTTAGGTTATAGCTTCTCATTAATGTTATACTGGTTTTAATTAAAATCTTTTTGCCATTTTTAAACCTTAATATATCTATTAATTATAGCCCGAATACGTCCCGTTATCGTCGCCCCTTTCGAAATACGATAAATCCGAATTCTCCTTATTTTACCGCGCGAACCTAACAGAATAAAATGTACGTAAACGTACGTTAATACTTTCGTAATAACGACGGCTAGATATAAGTTTCGAAAGCTTTATCCTTAATTAAATCTTTTGCGACGATATAGGCCGAGCTATTAATATAACCGTTCGGATTAACCGGTTAATTAACGTATTACAAAAACGAATATGTAACAAGTTAATAATACACGATAATTAACAGGAGTTTATAATTCCTATTAATTAGGACCCCATTATTAACAAATACTATAATACGTTATCCGAAAAGCTTATAACTTTTACAAAAAGGCTTAAATTCCACCGCCCGTAGGAGGATTTATTATTCGATGTTAAAATGATTTATATTAATTTAAACGAAGATTGACGGTTTATAAATAGGTTGGCTTTTAATTAATTTAAGGTTTTAAATTAGGTAATTATATATTTATGGAAAAAGTGGTAATCGTATACTGCGAAGCGGAAGGCGAAACGCTTTTAAAATAATAACGAGCCGCATCTTTTTACGTATCTTTTTTTTATTGTTTTAGTTATTATAATTAAGATTATTTCTAACATTAACGATAGTTATTTACCTTATATATTAAGCAAGTTTTTATTATCTTCGAGATTATTAGGAAATGGGATTAATATATTAAGGTGGTTAAATATTTGCGAAAGTTCTTTTATATTAAATAAAAACGTAACCCGGTTATTAAAAGCCTTAAAAATAACAGCGTTATGTTCTTTATAATAAAACTATTTTAACTAGCACAAATTAATCTTTATAACCGGGTATAATAAGGTAATATTATATTTTAATACGATAACTTTAATATTTAAAATTATGTTTATAATATAACGTTTCGATACGGTTCCGTCATACGGAACCTTATTACCGCCGTTATCCGTTATTATAGCCGTATCTTTAAAAAAGAAGTTATCATTGTTTATATTTCGTTTTAACTAATATTATAAAATAAAATAATTTCATAAACCGTCATAATAACATTTAGTATTAGTGGATGTTTTTCGTCAGGTCGTAATTAATATTATCCGGAATTTATTTTTTGCTTTAATCATTACGTTTTATAAACTAAATAAGTAAAAGTTTTTAAAGTTTCTTAAATTAAAACGTTTACCGTATAATAAATGGTATTCGATTTTATTCGGTATAGTTAATTAAAATAAAGCTATTATCGAAGGTACTTATAGCGTTTATCGAAAGGTTTTTATTACGAAACAGGAAAGACTCCCAGGCCAGAATTGAGACCCTAGGAAGGTGACCCCAACGGGTAAACCTCGGCCCCACAAAATGATCTTTGTCACGTTAACGGAGACCATCCAGAGATTTTTAAGGGACCATATAAAGAGGCTTCAGGGACCTTAAGGAAATAAAAAGAATATATACGAACCGGTTTCCTATGTAAATAAGCATCTATTTAGTTTTCGCTTTTTGGCTATTAATTTAAGTTTTTAATTAAAGGTAATTATAGCGTTTTTTAATTAAAGGAAAAGTTTTTAAATTTCTTTAACGAATAAACCTTTAATAAATTATTCCTTGCTTTATTATTACCTGCAAATCAAAACCTTATTTCGGATATTACTTATATTTTTAGGTGGATATATAACAGGTTCGTTATATTTTGATAACCCTTTAATTAATAGCCGATAGATAATGTTAAGCCTAATTAAGCAAAACTTTTCTAAACTTAATAAAAACGATATTATAAAATAAGGTTTAAAAGATAAATAATATACCTGATCTTTGTTATAAGTCAATAAGGAATTAATAACTAAATTAAATAATTTACCTTTTATTAAAAAAGTTCTTTAATTAATTAATAATATTATACTTTTTATAATTAAAAATAAGGGAGATCTTTTTTTCTTAAACTTAACAACTAACTCCGGCTTTAAAAAAATATTATTAAAATCCAGGGAAATTCGGAAAAGGAAAAAAAATTAAAGGTTTAGGAACTTTAAGGTTTAAAAGGAAAGGAAAAAAAGCTTTCCTTTAAAAAAGAAATAAAGATTTTGTTACGCAAAATCCAAGCCCTGGAAAAAAACAGAAAAGAAAGACCCTAACGTCCCAAAAAAAGTATGGCTTAACCTACCCGAAGAATAAAAAAAAGAACCCCAGCACCCCCATTATTCGGCCCTAATCGGTGCCGCAAAACCATTATCCCACCTTCCAGCTACCACGGAATGCCGGAGATCAAAGGTTATAAACTAATTACTCCAAAACTTTATAACGGAATTATAAATGTAAAAAGACTTTTCGTCCAAGCCAGAACTTACCTTAAGTTTTATTAAAGCTTTTTAACGGAAAATTATCAGAAAATAATGGCCATTTCCTAACTGCTTGCTAAACGAATTCTTTTGTAATTCGAATTTATTATAAAGGATTACCTAGAAAATTACCTTAAGAAATCCTTAAATATTATTAATTATATCTTTAACGATTACCGATATTTCGAGCATTAAATACGAATTATGTTTAGAAACTTAAATAAAAAATAATAGGTAATAAAATAATTATACCTTTTATATTAAATTAAGTTAATTACAAAATATACGACAAAATTTAACTGTTTAACCGTAATTTTTAATCTACCCAAAAGCGCATTATTTTATCCTTTTTACGATAACTTAAAACTTTAAATTAAGGATAAGATATATATGGTACTTAAAATAAGATCTTTTAAGGAATATACCGATAAGGTAATTATTATTAACTAACGTATTTTTAACCGGTACCTTAGAAAAAAGGAATTAATAAATAAAATAATAATGAAGGTTTTAATAACCGAATTAGAAAGGATAAAGGTAAGCTTTAAAAAAAGTAAGTACTATTTCGAAAAAGCCCTAAAAAAATAAATTTAATATCGAATGTTTTAATTATAGCAAAAAGGGATATTTTAAAAACAAATATCGCTCCCCCACAAAAAAGAATTTTAAGAAAAAGGGATTCCTTAACCCTGAAAAAAAGCTAAAGCGGCTAAATAAAAAACCGACAATAAGGTAAAAAAGGAAGAAAATAAAGTTAGTTCGATTTCCTTCTAGCCAAAATTCATTATTACCATTACCATTTAAATTTAAAACGATATCCCAAAGTACGAAAATTACCCCATTTGCCAGGACTTTAAAGCTAAAGCCTATAAGTATTACCCCGAACAAACGGCTTCCAGGATAATTATAAAATTAAAATGCTTTTCTCATGTTGATATATCTTAATATAAAATATATGATAAAAACAGTTAATTCCGACTTAACGTTAACAATTATAAACAATTATCCCCGAAGCTTTGCGAACTTTTTAAATATACGGTATATACCAAATTACGAAAAAGCTAGCATAAGTTATTATATTTCACCGCTTGTTACATCGACGATTGTTTTATACATCTTAAAACCAAAAAAGATGGTAACTTTTGGCCTAAATAAAACAAAAAGATACTTACAAAACCAAATAACAAATGTAAATGTACAAAAACTTCCCGATAACCAAAATATTTTAGGTTTTATTACTTACATCCCGAATTAAAACAGAACTAAAAGGCTATATCGTAAGGATATTTATGTTATTCCCCGATGCTTTATATCTAATACGAATTTCTAAATATGGAAATACTTTTTTTAAAAATTTATATTTTTAACCCGATAATTCGAAAAATACAAGATTAAGAATTAGACCCGAAAAGAATAATTATTTCCGAATACAAATATAGCAAAAAAACATAATTTAAATACAAAAACGATTAATATACCAAATACGTTATTCGAAAAATACGTAAATGAAAACTTTTTTAAGTTAAATATTATTATAAATTAAAAAACGCTAAAGGCCTTCAAAAGTAAAGTATCGAAAAGCCTTAATTTATAAAACATTATATAAGATAATAAAAAGATTACGTAACTAAATCGAAATTTTACTTTAATATAAAAATAACATATTTAAAACTATAATCGACTTAAAAACCGAAAGCAACTTTATTTTTCCCGCGGTAATAAAAAGATATCAAGTTCCTTAAAAGTATAAGTTAAAATCCTATAAATTACGTACGGTAAACGGAAGCTTATTTAAATATAAAAACGGACGAGTTTTACGAAAAACGAAAAAACTTCCCGTTTGGATTTAAAGATACCAAAAACGAATTTCGTTAAATATTGCCGATATTTCCGGATACGATATCATTTTGGAAATACCATAACTTAGGATTAACAATTTATATACTAACTAAAAATACCAAATACTTTCCTAAAAGAATAATAAGAAATTACTTAAAAAGGACGAACAGAAAATTTGCTATATTATTAAAAAAGTACAAATACCAGATCGGGCCGAAATACTACCACTTAAGTATCGAAAATTTAAAAGATTATTTAAAAATAAAGAAAATTACGAGTTATTATTATATAATTAATAAGATTATCGGATACCTATTAAGGAAAAATATTATCTTAAAATTTATAAAATTTATTATATAAACCTTAAAAAGTTAAATGTTTTATAAAAAACTATTTAACTCGATTTGAAAAAAGGGTATATTTAACCTTTTAACTTTTTTACGGGGTACCCCATTTTTATAATACCAAAAACCAAAAACGGAAAATAAAAGATTAACGAAAATAAAAACCTGGTTTTTAAAAAACTGATAGACTATAAATAGCTAAACGATATTACGATTAAAAATGAATACCTTTTAATTTTTATAAATATATTAAAAGAAAATATTAATAAAATTAAATGGTTTACTGTACTTAACTTTCAAAACGGTTATTACCGTATTTAAATAACCTAAAAGAAAAAATAAAAGATAATATTTAAAACGATATATGGATTTTATAAGTATTAAATAATGCTTATGGAACTTATTAATACTCCCGTTAGTTTTTAATACCTGGTTATAACCATTTTACGAAAATATTTAAATAAGTTTGTATTCGTTTACCTTGACGACATTCTCATTTACTTTAAAACTTTGGAAAAGTATAGATAGTATATAACGTAAATATTCAAGACCTTAAATAAGGCAAACATCCGAATTAACCCAGCTAAAAGAATATGGCATACGTAAAAGCTAGATTTTTTGGGATATATATTTATCCCCGGTTAAATTTAAATTTAACGCTTTAAGATAAAAGTAATTAAGGATTAACTTATCCTTAATAAAACGACCGTTATAAATATCCGGCAAATCTTAAGATTTACGGGATATATACGAAGCTTAATTAAAGGATACGGAAATATAGTTAAACTATTAACGAAACTTATTATTAAAAAATACGTTAATAAAGAATTTAAACTTTTAAAAAATACAAAAACAGCATTCCAGATTTTAAAAAACGTAATTATTAATAAACCCATAATAAGGTTATTTAATACGGATAAAAAAACGTTTAAAGATTAATACCTTAAATTACGTATTAAGTACCGTTTTAAAATAATTAAAGGATAATAATAAATAATATTTAATAACTTATTATTCGAAGGTATTCCGAAATACAGAACTTAAATACTTAATTTATAATAAACAATTACTAATAATTATTAACGTTTTTAAAAAATAAAAGCCTTTTTTAACGGAATTAAAGAACTTTTTAATATTTATTTTAATTATAAAAACCTTATCCGATTTATGAAAATATAAAAGCTAAATAAATAACATAAAACTTAAATAATTTCCTTATTAAGATTTAACTTTAAAATATATTATATTAAAAAAAGGAAAATATCCAGGCGGATATTTTTAATCGTAAAGGCGATTATAATCCTAATGTTCTTAAATAAAGCATACACATATTATAATATAATAAAAATGGTATTATATAACTCTACAAAATCTTAAAGAAACTAACCCCCGAACTTTTAACAAGATTTCGAAATTCTTACGACATAAATAAAAAAAAAGATTTAACAGCTAAAAGAATAGCTAAAAAGCCAGTTATTATATTACGGCAAAATTTATATTCCCAGGAACTAACAGGAATAATTTATAAAAAGATTTTACGAAAGTCTATTACATAAATATTAAGGAATCTTTAAAACCACCCGACGACTATAGGAAACATACGATTTCCCAGAATTACGCTAAAGAATTAAAAAGGTTATTAGAAATTACAATATTTATAATAAGGCCATAACAGCACGCCATAAGCCCTATAAGTTATTATAACCTATCGACATTCCTACTAAAATATAAAATACCATAACTTGGAATTTTATTACCAATTTTTCTCCATCTAAAGACCTAACTATTAAAGCCGAATACGACGGAATTTAGGTAATCGTTAATAAACTTACCAAATATAAATACTTCCTACCTTTTAAAAGAACCACGGCGGCAGAACAATTAACTTATGCATTTATCCGATATTATTTCGATAAATACGGAATACTAAAAAAGATTATTTTTAATCGAGATAAGCTTTTTATATCCAAGTTTGGCATTAATTTCTTTAAATAAATAAGTATTAAGTTTAAATTCTCAATAACTTATTACCCTTAAACAAACGGTTAAATAAAACGATTAAATTAAACCCTAAAATAATACCTTCGAAATTACGTTAATTATTAACAAAAGAATTAAGTAAAACTTTTATTATTAACGTAAATAATTTATAATATGTTTATTAACGAAGGTATAAGCGTATTCCTTTATATAATTATTACCATAACGCCTTAAGCAAAAATAATAATAACGGAAATCAAAATAATACAATCCCGCTTACGAATTAAGTTACGTTTTTTCTAACAAAAAATGGCCTAATATTATAACAAAAAAAGAATTAAGGGATTAATTTTAGCAAAAGGAAATAAGGTTTATTTGTTACGTTAAAAACAAAATATAACGTTTAATATCTTACAAATTAAAACCAAAAAGCTTAATAATAAACTTAACTTCAAAATATTTGGCCCCTTTAAAATTAATAAAGTTATTTCCAAAATTAATTACTGACTATTACTACCAAAAATAATAAAAATATATCTTATTTTCTACATTTCCTTATTTAAATTAATACCTAAAAACGCCCCGTTAAAAACCAGTTCGGAAATCGAAAAAGATAATAACAAATACGAAATTAAAGAAATACTAAACTTTAAAATAATCAAAAACAAGATCCAGTATTTAATTAAATAAGAAAAATACTTATCCGAAAAAAATACTTGGAAATTACTTAATTACTTAATAAATACGATAAACCTGGTTAAGGCGTTTTACCGGCAGAATCCTAACCGACCGTTTCCAGCGTAGCCAAGGTCGCAGGTAACAAAGGTCCCCCGCTTAAGTCCAAATCCGCAACGTTTCAGTCAAAGGAATTAATATCCGAAACTAATTACGCCTGCTCTTACCGTAAACGCTTTTTTTCCTTATTTAAAATTCTTTTTTAATTCGTTAATAAAACGAAATCCTTGCCAAATCATTTCCACCCTGCGGCGTTAAAGAAAATCCTGCTGTTGACTTAGCCGAATCAGCCTTGCCGTGGCCTCGGATTACAACTATTAAAGGTTTAACAGCATTTCTTTAATTATTTTCTTTTTTTTATTAATTCGCGCTTTTTCCGATCGAATATTTTGTAACGATTCCAAACAAACGTTATTACCCTTATACGATACGTTTACCTTATAATAATATTAGCATTTCTTTTTTCCCTCGATCATTTTACACTTTAACCCCAGATTTTCGCAACGTTCGTACGGTATAACAAAATAACTAAAATTAATAATAAAAAACGTAAGGTCTTTTTTACTGTCGGTAAAGGATTTAAAACGTTTTCGCGAAAAACCTAATATGATAATAAGTTAATTAAAAACCACAGGAAAAAAAAACTAACCAAAAAAAAAAAAGTTAACCTATTTATTTTTAGGGATAAAAATCTTATAAGAAAGGAAATAATGTTACGAAATAAGAAAGATTTCCAGGCTAGAATTAAGACCTTAAGAAGGTAACCCTAACGGGTAAACCTCGGCCCCATAAAATGATCTTTGTCGCGTTAATGGAAACCATTTAAAAACCTTTAAAGGACCATATAAAAAGGCTTTGGGGACCTTAAGGAAATAAAAGGGATATATACGAACCGGTCTCTTATGTAAATAAGCACTTACGTAATTTTCGCTTTTTAGCTATTAATCTAAGCTCTTAACTGGAGGTAATTATACCGTTCTTTAATTAAGGGAAAAATCTTTAAATCTCTTTAATGAATAAACCCCTAATAAATCATTCCTCGCCCTATTATTACCTGCAAATCAAGACCCCATTTCGGATACTGCTTATACTTCCAGGTGGATGTATGACAGGTTCGTTACAGTTTTTTAGGAAGTATTAGGTTTAAAAAAAACCTTCTATCGGTTTTGGAATCGCTTTTATTTTATTTATAAAATTTAGAAAATAACTAGTTATATTCATGACATATAGGCTAATTAAACCGAAATAATTAACCTATATAATATAAAACGGTAGCTTCTATGCGGTTTTACCTTATTTTATATATAAATAAACTTTTTACTTATATTTATTCGTACTTATTTATTTGATAATATCGTCGGCGCGTATATAACGCAAGGAACCTTAAAGACGGATAGTTAATTATTAGATAGGATAACGTAATTATATTAAAAATCGCTAAAGTTGTACTTATTTAAAATGTTTATTTTTTATATAACGTCCCACACCTATAAACGCCACACACTTATAAGCGCAACACTTTTTGGCACTTCGCAATAATCAATCTAAATAACTTAATAACAACATATCAAATCAATTTAAACTAATCGGATTCTTTTTCGCTAAACGTATTTATAGCTTCTTTTTAAGTACGCGCATTATGTCCGGGCTTGCCATAAATGCCACATTTCCGTTCCTTGGTTTCAACCCTCTTACGATAATCATTTTTAGTTGCTGTTGGCTGTATTTCTTTATCACCCCCTTCTTTTTGGGTTAAAAGAACTTGTTTTTTTTATATAGTAAGTGTTCCTCCTTATTGAAAACGTTTGTTTTTGGTTTTCCGACGTTTGCTTAAGATGTGATTCGTTTCGTATAATTGGGTAACTTCTTCCCCAAAAAAAGCATTTTCGTACAAAAGTAATAAGTTACTTTTAGTTAAAAGATTAACCGATTTAATTATTCTTATAGGCGAACTTTTTTAACGATTTTTAATTTTTCTTTCCAAATAACGTTTTTGTTTTATTATTTTGCGGATAGTTTTAAGGGTTTTCGTTAAGGGGGAAATGGAACCGGCAAAAGTAAACGAGGAGACAGTCGGCATAAGGATAATTAAAGGAATATCTAATTCGGAAAGAACGTTATTGGGATCGAATAAAACAAAACTAGCTTTTGCGAATCCAGATTTGATGTTATCGGACGTTATGGCAGCTTAAAATGCGTTATAAAAGCCGGCGAGAAAATCCTTTTTAGCAATATAGGTATAATAACGTCGCATTAAATTTTCGATGTATCGCAAATAAGCGCGTTTCAAAACAAAAAAATAAAATACGTTAAAAGGTTAAAGTTAATGCGAAAAATACGCGGCTATATAAAGCGTAATAATATCGTAATTAACGCAATATTCTTCGAATTCCATCGAATAATAGCTTCCGTGGCCGTCGAGGATAAAAAAACGTTTTGAACCGATTGTACGCGTCCAAATATATTTATCAAAATATTAAATTTATTTTAAATTTAATTCATTAATCATCTAGCCATTATTACTTAATACAACCTTTTAATTGGCTGCTGGTAATGGGTTATCGCAATACCAAAACCCAAGGTGATTTTTTCCCGCCATAATGATAAATGCCAAAACAGCTTAACCTTAGGAATTAATAACCTAAATAACTATAACCCATTCTTTATTTCCTTATTGCATTTATTTAAGTTTTCCACGTTTTTCGGCATTAGTAATTACCATACCCGTTGCCATAAAAAGCCCTATCAAAAATCCAGTTTCGTCGCAGTTATAAATATCTTCTTCAGCAATACCGTATTTTACGATAATAACCCGAACAAACTCAAACTATTTGCGAAACGTTTCTGGATTTTCGTATAAGATCCGTTAATAATCGATCTTCCGATTTAAACGCGTCTGGAATTTCTTTTGCCGTTTAACTAATTTCGACGCCCAGTTAACTTTAACGCGTATTACGACGCGCTGGGCAAGCAATAAATTCGCCATATCTTTAACGTATTAAAGCCGGACAGGAAATGATCGCGTATCTAGGTCGAGGATTCGGTCGATAATCGATTTTTCTTCGGTCGCCGTCAATTTCTGTAAGGAAGGGATAATATCGGTTCGGGCACGTTTGCCTTTAAAACGGTATGCTAAGGTAAAGAATAAGACTTTATAGATAAAATTAAGCTTTTTATAACTAAGTTTCGGGTCTCGTTTTTTAGCCTAAATGGCTAGGTTCATTCTTGCTTCTTTTGTAAGGCGTTCCATAATGTTGGAATTAAGAAATGGATAATTAAAGATAAGTAGTTAAGATGTGTTAAAAAAGTGTTACGCTCATAGGTGTGTGGCGCTCATGGGTGTGGCACGTTACATATTGTTCCCATATTCGCGTTATTTTTATAAAAGTTATGCGACCGCTATAGATTATTCGTAAAAAAAGCCTTCAACGTAAACGGAATTATTAGGAATAAATCGATCGAAAATCTCTTTTTGAAAGCCTAATTTAACGAATTTATTAAATATATATATTTCCGGTTAACCGTTATTAAGTTCGAAATTATCGCGTATAATATGGTTTCGAAATATCTTAATCGTATTAAGTAGATAAGGGAAATATCGCGGGGTTTTAAATAAAACGCGTTAATAAATAAAGGTTTATTTAACGAAAATATTTTATTGTGATTTATTAATAATACGTTTTTTATTAATACAAATAAATCCATAGATAATTTGTAAATATGTTATTTTTTAATTCGGGAAGATAATTTACGTATATTACTTATTAAATAACGTAATCCTAATTCAAACGTCCTTAAGGAAATCCTTTTATCGGTTAATTATAAGGTCGCTTATATTTTTAATACACATAATATTCCGTCTGGTAATAACCTTTTCGACTGGATTAATAATAATAACCCACCGTAAAGCGAGATAGATTTTACCGATAAAAAATCCGAAACTATTACCATTTTTCTTAATAAAAAACAGAGGTTTATTTATACCTTTAATATGCCATACGTTACGGCGACATTAAATATATTAGACAGCTAATATCGATATTATCGGTCCTTTTTTATAAGGCCGGTTAAAACAACTGCGGTAAAAAGATGTTTTACTGCGACCGGATATGACGTCCTGCAATATTAAATTACGTACTTAAGGACTTAATTTTAGCATTAACTCTAACCTTTATTAAATCCAGGTAGAGAATATGGAAAGTACTTCATCAAAAAGGCGAATATTATAACTTATGGCTTCCTGGCGAACTCCGCCGATCCAGAAACAATATATTAAAATGGTGCAGGGTGCAGAGCCGGGTACATGGCTTTGCCGATCAATTAGTCATCACCAGTCATGTATTTCCAGGAGTTTATTTTTTCGCTGGGTGCAACCCCGGAGACACTCATCATCGCCACACACACACGGATTCAACATCACACAATACAGTTTGCGTTGCCTTCATTATCTCTCGAACCGCGGGCTCAATCGTGACACTCTCTTCGATTATGCACTGATCAGAACAAAATCGCCCCGTCCCAATTCAATATATAACGTTAATATTATTTTTTTTTAAAATTCGGTTTTAATTAAGTACGGTATTTTTCTTCAACGCGAATTTTATACGTATTATGCTTTTTCACGAAGTAAACGCCTTTTTAATGGAAATTTCCGTATAGAAACCTTTAAAAGTCTAGATTTCTTATTTTATAATTTTTTATTTGTTAAAAAATATTTATTTCGAATTCAAGAAAATAATTAAGAATCCGAAAAGATTTTAACCGGGGGCCGAAAAGTTATAAAAGCTAAGTGTATTAATTTCTAACGATGGAAGATAAATATTAACTTTTAAATAACCTTAATACAATTATTTACGCAATTTTTAATATTAAGTTTGTTAAAGATAATTTGGTTTCGGACGACCGTAATATCTTATATACGAAAAAGAGTTCTGACTTTATAGTACAGATGATAAATATTTAATAAACGCTTTTAATAAGAATTATTTGGCGCCTTTGGCGTCGTTATCGGATAAATAAAATAAGGATTTATGAAACGAAAGCGAACTGGTAATATAGATCTTTACGTTTTTATTATTCTTGTATTTTATTATAATCTATATAAGAATATAAGTTTAACATTAATATAATTCATCATTTTAGTTAAGTTTAATTAACCTTTTTTAATTCGAAAATTCTATTTATGACAATATTATATACGTTCTTCATATTAAAACAAATTAACATATTAATAATATCGTATTACTTATACCTAAGTATAGCGCATAACTTTATATTAGTTTGTATACTTCCTATATAATTAATTTACTAGCCTGAGGTTTTGCGTATCTTTTATAATTTCTACCTTTACTTTTACTTTTTTTCAAGTGTTATTATAACTTTTGTATTAATAACTTTATTTATATCAATAAGACTTAAGATTATTTCGTTTTAAGTGTTATATTCGATTTTGAGATTTTCTAAAAATCTTTATTCGCCTTATATAATGATAGCTCATATATTAAGACCGCCTATAAATATTTCTCGGCGTGTTTATATACGCACTTTTAATACTTATTACTCGTATAACTCCAGAAATTATAACATCTATAAAACGTTTACATAATATGTACCTTCTAATTAATCGGTACGGTCTATAAAACTATAAACCTTTTTTGTATTACTTGGAAGGTATTCGGTTTATATATCTTTTTTGTTAAATTGCAAAACCTGTAATTAATTTATTAACCCTAATTAAATTTGTAATTTAATAATTTATAAGGCCCGCATAATCCGCCACAACGTAAATTTTGTTTTATCGGGCGTTATTCCTTTAAAATATCCCGAACGGTAATATTAATATTTAGCGCTTATATAAGCATCAAACTTTAGAAAAATAAGAAGTCTAATTTATAATATAAAGCTTTCGGAATATTGCCGAATTGCAACATTATTAATAATCGTAAAATTTACCGAATTAATATAGGGTTAATTAACGCGAAAACGTAAGGTATTCATAATTTTGCAGTTACCCCTTATATTAATATAATCTTATAATATAAACCTGGTATCTGGAATCGGTTATACATAATATACATTCTTTATAAGGTACATTCTAAGTCTTCAGATAGTCGAATATTATTTAATTAATGAAGTGGTGTAGGGTGCAGTATGGGTGCAGCTCTACAGCTATGCTGCAGCTCTGTTTCTAGCTGCTTCTATTTGCTTCGCCAGTGGGCTCCAATGGAGCGGCATCCAGTGGGTCGACGACTGTCTATAAAGTTCTGACCTGGCAACGTTTGTATGTAGTCTTCTAGAGAACCAAGGCACGCCCGACAATTCCTTTTCCTAAGCAACCGATCAAGATGTCCTATATACACCAGCTTCGAAAAGCCCCGTCCCAATTCATTAATACGAAATTGCTTGATTAAAACAAGGCCGTAAGCTATACTGTATTCCTGGTTATTCTGGTAATAATTTTAGTTATTTATTAATTTAAACTTTTATTATTTATATTTATGGTTGTTTTCTTGGTAATATTATTCGCAAGTTTAATATGTTTGGTAAAAGGTTGAAAGCTTGACGGGTATATTTAAAGTATATTATCACCAGGACCTTTCAGGGGAACCTTTAATATATTATTAAAGTCATTTATATTTTATAATATTAAAAACGATCTGGAGGTATATGTTATAATAAGGATTTTAAGTATTTAATATTATAGGTCCGTTAATTTTACTTCTTATAATATAAGAAGATATAAAGATATATTCGGAATATAAGTAAGTTATATTGAAGTAAGTAATGTTAGTTATATATGAAGTAATTATGATAATTATATTCGATATATATTTATGTAATAAGATTCAACAGATTATATTAAGCAGTTCGTAATAAAAAAAAGGTTCCGTATAATATATAGACGTCTATTAGTTCCTTACCTATACGTTATTACTTCGTTATAAGTAAGAATAGCGTTAATTTTCAAGTTACTATTTAATAACTTATACAAATCTAATTATTTACATAATTATAATCCCATAATCTGAAAGTTTATATATATATTAATTACAATTATATGTATCAGCTTCGGATTCCCGTATATCCAGAGGTTTCGTCTATATATTATAAAACGCTAGATATTTTTTTTAATATTAATAATCCGCTCCGCATATTATTTAATATATAAATATTATCGATCTTTATATTTTAGACCTTAAGCTATTTTTTGCAGTCTTAATTAATTAAAGGTATTACCCGTAAACTTCTTATAGCCCAAATTTGCTATTAATAAATACCTTTATAATACATTTTAACATTATACAATTATAATTATAAAATGACCATGGTTGAAGCAAACGAAGTATAATAACCGCGTTTTAACGTAATCTAACAACCGAACAAAAAACTAAAATATATATAATATTTTAAATATTACTAGATTAACCATCGATTCGAATTATATTAATTCCGGCGCCATTTCCTCGATCTTTCTTATAATTATATATATTATCCTCTCTTATTCTACGCCCATTCATAAGTTATTTAATTATGCTTTTAAATAAGTATTCGATAAAAATAGAATATCCTAAACTTTTAATAAAATAAGCTATATTAATGTATACGTAAAAACGTAATATACTTAGCATTCTATAATCCCTAACCTATGTTTTACTTATAATAATATGAAAATCGTACTTAAATAAATATTTAAAAATTTCGATTATATATATATATATATATATTATAAAAAACTAATAAGAAACCAATTTAGATATATTAACAACCTTTAAAACTAGTATTTGCTACCGGAAGAAAGATTTAGAAAATAACATATAGTATTATTCTTTTTTTTCGTTATGTTAAAATATAACCGTAAAGTTAGCGAATTGAAAATTACAAATTACTGCATAATAGCTTCTCGGCATCCCAAAATAAATATATTTCATATTCTAAATTTAGCCATTATATTCTATTGAAAAAGAAACGTATAACGTAAGCTAATAATCATTGCCGCAAGTTTATAAAGAGTAAGAAGTTACATAATATAAATAATACCAGGAATATAGCTGTCTTATAATTTCGATTAAAATTATAAAACCGTAAAACCTTTTCCTGTATATATTACATAAATATCATTTTTATAATATGAAACGAAAACGAAATCCGTTTTTATTCGTAAATTTATAACGAATAAATTATTTTATTTAAAAATTACGGTTATAAATATCGTACATATTTAGTATTAAGGCCGAAGGCCTTTTATAATTATCTAGTATATGCGACTTTTTATTTATTTACATAGGATTCCAATAAAAAAAGAATTCCGAAATCCATTCGCTATCCCAGCTTCGCCGAAAAGAAAACAGCCTAATACCAAGCAGCCAAAACTCCGTACCCTTATGAGTTTTACATTTGAAAATGAAAAACTTTAAATTCGGAACTGCGAATACAGGTAAACGTTAATTTACGGTACTTATTAAGGTACCTATTAATAGACGATTGGTTTAAGGTTTGGACAAAATTATTTATTTTAATACACTTCTTATTATCAAAACTTTTATTAAATTTGTAACAAAATATATAACGGAAACCCGGAAATATTAAATAAAACAATAAATGAATTATTATAAAACTAACGTCATTATGAAAATCCACAGCTAAACAGATTTAATATAAACGATAAGCCTTAAAAGAAGGTGGCTAAAAATTAATTTTATAGGATATTATTTATAGTTACGGAAAATCAAAATTATAAAACGTAAAAGTTCCGAGTTTATTATAAAACCGAAATCTTAAATATTTTAAGCTGGTGTTTAAATAGAAGCGGACGTCAGAATAATTATTATTAAATCGAAAAAATAACTTCCTTAATATTAATTACAAATTACTTACATTATTTATTTATCCGTATAATCGATCTCTTACCATAATTAATTAATCCGCATTAAAACACATTAAAAGTTAAAAAGAAAATCATGAAAGTGTATATAATAATCTTGAAAAGAAAACCCAAACATAAAATTTAGAAGATTTCAAATCGGTATTATAATTAAGGACTATAAGTTAAAAAATATAAGCTATTAATAATTACAATAGATTATTTCTTATCATATATTATATTAAAATTCCATATTTGGTTAAACTTTAAAAAATGTATTTTATATTCGTAATAATATATAATTAAACCGGATTGAAATAGATTGATACTTTTAAATTACTTAATAAGTTTAAATTTAATAAATGATTCATAATAAAATTAAAGATATGTTAATGATCTTGTTAGCATTGTTTTATTATTTTTAGGTAATTAATTCATTTTAATATAAAGGAAATATAATCTCGTAATTAAATAGAACGTTTATATTTCTTAAGGATATAGATAAACTGGCAAAAAATATTTATGACGTCCCTGAGCTTAACCAATTCGAAAATATATTATTAAAAACTGCAAAAAATTAAAACGTTCCTTTTAACTTGTAATATATCGTAAAGTCCTTTCTTTAAGAACGTAAGTGAATTAACGAAATATATTTAAAACATTGCTTACGTTAATAAATTCGAAAATATACCTTTAAAAGTCGCAGAGAATTAAAACGTTTACTTTAATATTTAATATGCTTTATTTATTAACGACCGGAACCGCGTTACGAAATCGAATACGTTATCCGCATTCCGTCTAGATTAACACCGGCCGCGTGACGTTTTTTAATTCTTTATTTAATATCCCGATTATTATTATTATCGAATAAAAACGGTTTATTTTTAACGGATATATTTAGAAATTGCGACAAAGATTATTACGTCGGCTTTATTTTCCGATATATTATTCATACCGTCAGGTTAGGTATTATCGCTTTTTAGTAATACCGGCAACTTTAATAATAATATGGAAATAACCGAATTGTACGAATATAAATACGCTAACGAAAGCGGTTGGCGTGAATCGGAAATAGTAAGGAAATATAAGCTTTAATTCGACTTTATATATAATAAAAACAAAGGCGGTTTTAAGGAAAGAAATTTAGAATATCGTAAATTATATATATAAATACGAGCGTTCCGATAACCGGGTTCGTAATTCCGAATAGTAAAAACCTATAAATCATATATCGGCTTAATATTTAAATAATTGAGTTTATAATAAAGTTTCTAAAAGTTAATTAAAATTAAAAGATTATATAACGCGCTTTTTAAAAAAAAAGCCTATATGACCTTTAACGGCATTACCATATTTCCCGATATTTATCGAACTTATAATGTAATAATCATACCTATTTTATATAAATCCGTGCGAAATATAAGGATATAATATCGTTATTTTAAATTCTGCGAATTGCGCGGTGTACAGAAGGTTTCCCGTATTTATTATAAAATAAAATAAACGGGTTTTTCGTAAATTAAATAAACCATAAAGAAAAACGATTTTCTAAAACTTTTTAATATTATCATATATCGAATGCGGAAATTACTTTAATTAAACTAATTATATTCGGGGTTAAATCAAACTTTTTAACTTCGTTTAACTTAATCGGAAACGTATTAAATAAGGACTATATAAACTTTATACAAATATAGGTTTTTTATATTTCTTTACTGTTAAACGGAAATAAATAGTAAAGAATAATGCCGTTATCTGTTATTTATATTACGATTCGATTAGCTCTTAAGTAACCTTTTTAATCAACAGGTTTTTGCATATTTTCATATTAATCTTTTCAAATTCGAGAATTCGCGTATGCGCATAAAGTTCAACGGACATAATTTATTATATAATTTAACCGCATTAAAGTTATTACGGTTTCGTTAATATAATCATTTTTTAAAAAAATATATTAAATTACTTTCCACATTTATTTGCCGTTATATAACCTATATTATTAAGGCATTGTTGTTATCTCAGTCCGTAAATCGAAATTGTTTTATTTCAAATATGTAGGAATAATGCGCACATTATTATAATTGACCGAAAGATTAACTAAACATTAGATAGTTATGTCGTTTTAATTCAAATAGTTTGCGATAGAATATATCGTTTTTTATCATTAAAGCCCGTTATGTCGATTTTCACCAAGATATTTATATTTCTATAAATATTACTTTGTTTTACTTCCTAGATTTAATATTTTTTCGTCATTGTAATTTTTCTTATAATAAACCGCTTAATTTTATATTTATCAAACATTTAATAAACTGCAAATAAGATACGTTATTTACAACTAACTATATTAAAACGTTTATAATTAAAAGCCGCTTAATTTAATCGTCACTATAAATCTTTATTAAAAGAGTTTTCGGTATTTCTTTTATTATATTACCCGGTTAATACCTGGAATATTTATACTTAATTTAAAAGCCATAATAAACATTACGATATGGATAAAATTCTTAACTTATTTTACTTTGTTATATATACAAATTTGATTCCAGTGAAGTATTTCGGAATTATAAAACTTAAGAATATCTTTTATAATTCTTAATAGATACTTCCTGCTTATTATAATTTTAATTAAGTAACTCCGGATATTTATAGTTTTCAGCTTATGATTGATATAAATAATACTATTAATAAGACGCCGTTAGTTGTTGAGTTAAATTTAAAGGGTACTGTTTAATAATGCGGTTATATTAATTAATAAAAGATTAAAATATATTTAATTTAAATATTAAGCTTTAAATATAATAAAGAGAGTAATATTAATTTTGCGACGATCGATATTAAAACGTTAAACCTTTATTCTAAATCTATATTTAGTTAAACCTTTAACTTAATTATAACCTTTATATTCTACGATCCTTTTTTATAACATTATTAATAATTATTATATACGTAAAATAATATCCATCTTTAAAAGAAATAAAGTGTAAATTCCGGATATTAACATGGTTAAGCCCTCAATCTTTTATCCGGATAATAAATGTACTTTATTAATAATAACTAAGTAATATTATTATTCGAAAATAGGAGTTAATATAATAAGTAGACACGAATTGTTCGATAGTTATTTAAAGTTCAAAATAATATAAATATGTTATGTGGTAGTTATAGGTTTAAATATCTTTAACTCGAGCTGTTTCATTCCAGCGGATATCAGAATAAAATCAAAATGTTATATTGTTGATATAAAATTGCGTTATTTTTGGTTTAATTCCATTAAAACTGCGATTTATATAATAGTTGGGTCGGTTATTAAAAAGAAAAGCCTTAAATAATTAAGAATTCTTTAAAGCTTATCTTGATAACGGAAAGAATATGAAGCTTTCCGAAAAGCCAATTATATATAGTGTGTATCTATTTTCTTTCGTAAAATATAACTTTACCCCTTAAACATACCATTTAGTATAAAGCGAACATACCGGCGGCGCAAAATCTTTATATAACTATGGGCTATCTATAAACGTTAGCATATAGGTTAATTACGCTTATACCGGCAAAAAACTGGTAAAACTATCAGATAAGGATAAACGCGTCGTTTCGGAAAATTAAGTTTTTAAAGGATTAAAATCTGCATTTTAAACTTTTTAATACATTTTTCATACTTAACTAATTAAAAAGCGAAGGTGCTTAGGGGTTTATCCTAAGCGAATCTTAGTCTTATATATTTTTCTTTTAGCGTCCTATTAACGTTTTGTAATTATAAAGTAGTTAGCGTTAAATTAAAATTATTTTTACAGAGTTCGAATTTCAGACTTTTGAAGATTTATATGAGAATATGCAGAATAATGCCAAAAAATCACAACTTCCTATCAGGCCCTATTTCTGAGGTTTTGATATTTTTGTAGAAAGTTTTGTTAAAAGGGTTTAGTTGGTACATTGGACCCCTGCAGCTACTTCTTAACCGAAAGCCCTAGCTACACATCCGCCGCAGGCGCAGCCACAACCTCAAAAATACGGCCTGATCTCCACGAGGTAAATGGTATCGGGCCTTTAAGGTAATTTCGGCAATATTATATATAAAACTCAGCTTTTTATAAATTAATTTTAGGGTTAATTATTGAACTTAAACGGCTCGGTTCATTCTTGCTTCTTTTGCAAGTCGTTATATATTATTAATACTAAAAAATAGACAATTAAAGTTGTATAGTTAAGATATTAAGAAAAACGGTGCGCGAGGTGGTTTGAGGCGCGAGGTAGTTTGAGGCGCGAGGTAGTGTGGGACGTTAAACTACATATTAATAAAAAATCTTTAGTATATTTTAAAAATAACGTCTCACACAAGCGCACCGGATGGACAAACTGTTGCGTAGCCCCTGCACCAAAAGACTGGACGCAGAAGTGCGCACTTATTGCGCTACTTCTCTGACACAAGCTCAACCGACGCTCAAGCTCACCGGATGGTTTTTAGCACCTCGCAATAATCAATCCAAATAACGCAACCACAACATATCTAATGGATTCAAAACAACCGTATTCTTGTTCACTAACCGTATCTACAGCTTTTTAATAAGTGCACGCATTATATCGAGCCCTGTTGCGGACGCTATATTGCCATTCATTTCTTCCAACCGTCTTACAACAGCTATTTTTAGCCGCTACTAACAGCACTCTTTTACCGCCACCTTTTCTGGCGGCTTAAAGAACTTGTTTATCCTATACAGCAAGTATTTCTTTTTATTAAAAACATTTATTTTAATCTCTTTATTACGTTGTATTAAATTGTTGCGAAATTAAGCTCGATACGCTCTACGAGACGCCCTACGACACGCCCTGCGCCACGCCCTATAACACCCTAACGCGCCCCGCGACGCGCCCCGCGACACGCCCCGTGACATGCCCTGCGATAGGTTCTTTTACGTATTTTACAGCGTATATCTTTAACGTATAAAAGCCAGCTAAGAAACGCTGGCGTATTTAAGTAAAGGATTTGGGTAATAATAGTTTTATTTTTCGGTCGGCTTCAATTCATAAGAAGTCGGGCTAATATTAGGTTAAACACGTTAAGCGGTAGTTGGTCGCCGGCAGGTTGGAAAGAAGATATGACAATGTGGCTTACCTCAGCTAGCTCAAGCCTTGCTGGCTTGTTTTTAATGTGCTATTGTATCGCGCTAAAAATTAACCAATCAAATCCCAAATCCTCGTAACGAGCCAGCGAGGTCTGAGTTATAATTATGCGAGACAGGGGTCCGTTCTCCGCATCACTACCAAAATCATGTTTTTAAAAAAAAAAAAAAAAAGTTTAAAACTTTAAATAAAAAGAATTATAACGTCATTAAAACGAACCGGATAAGTACGCAACTTAATATATACGTCGAAAATAACTTAATATGCATACATTATATTTTTCGATTTTGTTATATAAAAACTACAGCTCATACCGCTAAGTTTAGGTCTAGAAAATACACGACCGCAACGCCCTCATAGCTGCGACAGCATAATTGTTGCGTAGCCACTCCACTAAAAGACTGTATTAATAAGTGCGGCCTTATTACGCTACTTATCTGACAAGAATTACCGGTCGCATTATCGTACACCGGGTTTCTTACGTATATTCTGTCTGGGAAAAGCCCGTATATCAAATTTTCTGGCCGTACGGGTTATGGTTATTACGTCGCAGCCTTAAAAAGGTCCCGAACTTAATTAACCGAAACGCCATTCTTATTGCAACGTAATAACCATAATCCATAGAGGCAAAAAAATTACTGTACGGGTTTTTCCTAGGCTAAATTAGCTTTAGAACGCCTATAGCGAAATAATGTATATTATGCTTGCGTTATCGCAGCCATATAGGCGTGCCGGTTAAAGGCTTTACGGAAAACCGAAACGTGAATTTATTGCTTTAATATTTCCGCTAAGTTTACTCTAATCGGGAAATTATGTCCACGGTTAGAAAGCTCATTTAAAGCTGTATATAATTATGTTTTTATTATTATTTTATGATCTTTTCTTATTATTGCTTTATTTATAAATCTTCAAGATAAATTTTAAAAGTTTTGTATAGGAATTTAAAAAACGGAGCTAAAAAATCAGAACTTGCTATCAGGCCCTGTTTTTGAGCTTTTGTGACTTTTATGAGTCTTTTATAAGTCGGTACTTTGAGCTACAGGTTTTTAAAGAGCTCTAGCCACAAGTGCGCCACAGGCGCAGCTACAAGCTTAAAAATAGGGCCTGATCTCGATGAAGTAAAATATGGCGTCTGTAGCAGGGCTGGATATAATGCGTGCACTTATTGAAAGCTGTAAAAACGGCTAACGAAAAAAATACGGTTAAGTTATTTAAATTAATTATTACGAGGTGCTAAAAACCAGCCGGTGAGCTTGTGCATCTCGTGAGCTTATATGGCACGTTAATAATAATGACCATAAAATTAATAACATACCAGGTAAGCGAACCGGATGGACACGCAAACCGGATAGTTTCTAACGTATCTTTACCTTTTAACTTTAATTATTCACTTTTCAAAACTAATAATATGGAACAAGTTATAAAAAAACCGACGATAAACCAAGTTATTTAGACAAAAAAACAAGAGCCGAAATTTAGTTATGCAACATTTAGTTTTATACATAGAGTTACATAATATAAGTTATATAAACGATGTGACAGTGTATACGCCCGAATTAATATTATCTTTAATTCGCGAAAATTGACTCCGAACGAAAAAAAAGATTTGTCACGGAAAAAGTCAGCAATCTAAATCTGCGAACGTTTTTTACCTGGCCTTATTATATTAAAAATAAAGCCATTTTATTATTTAGTTAACGGGTTAAGTTAGGTGCCGGGATTAACTAGGGGTTGAACCTTTTAGGACGATGAACAAAATTAAGATACGTTTAAATTAAAAGAGAAATTATTAAAAAGTGTTATACGAAAATATAATAAGATTTTCGGAAATAATTAGAGCTTATTGGAGTTATAATTGTAAAATACGATATTATAAAAAACAGTATTTATAACTTTAAAGAAACCCATTTTTTAATAAAGCTTTTTATGGTATTAGAAATAACAATTAAAAATGTAAAAAAATGTAAAAAGTTTAAATAAGGGCAATAGCAAATAGGGAATAGGTTACAATTATATAAGCTATTAATCCGTGAAGTTACGTTTACCGTTATATATTATTTTAAATGTAAAACCTATTTTAATCTTTAATGTTACGATAATTTATTATAAATCGATTAAAAGGTGATTATTAATTATAATGATTAAATAACTAACGAATTAAGATTAAAAATAGTTTTGTATTTTGACAAATATATTTAAATGCACATAAAAACACCGAAAGTCTTTTGATTCTGAGCGCTAACTGAAGCTATTATTAGATAAAATTCGAAAACTATTACCCTAATAACTGTATTATTACGTTCTATAAATTTTCGCATTCCTTTTATCCGTTTCAAACTTTTAACAGATCCTACCTTTCCGTTTTAAAACCCCTTTAGTTACTTTATATCGAAAATTTAAAATGATACTATTATACCCATATTGCGGAAGAAGATTTTCTTGTCGGTTTTTACAACGCGTTTAAAATTGCAATATTATTCCATAATATTAAATTCGCATTTACGCAAGGTGGACTGGTTTAATTTGACCCCAATAAGGTTTTCTTTTTCGAATTAAAAGTTCCGGTTATACCTATAGCGACCGTTTCGCCGCTTCCTTTCGCCGATTTTATTTTTCCGCTTTTACGAAAACCATTAGAAATAACAGAGAAATAACCAAATAAAAACGTTGTTAATAAAAAAAGATTAAAAATTACGAAATGAATTCGGGAACATAAATACTCGAATAGGTTAATCGATTAACGAAAAGTAAATTATTTCTTTTGTACGAAGTTGATTTTTTAAGAAAAACCCGTTTAATTACAGAAAACGAATTATAGTATAAGTAAACATTAGAAGACTAAAAATAAACGATTTTTAAAGAAAACTAATAGTTGTTCCATAAAAGAAAAACAAACTTTTATGGCCGAAAAGGAAAAGCATATTAAAAGAAAGTAGCTAATAATGGCTAAAGGTAATGGTAATAAAAGGGTTAAGACGAAAAAACGAAACTATCACGTTTGCGACAAACCCGGACATAATGAGCGTACTTATAAAAAGAATATAAATATGTTTAGACCTAAAGAATCGGACTAATTTAAATGAATGCAATGTAATGTGTTTAAGCTATTTAGATTAATAGTTACAAGGGGCTAAAAACTATCCGGTTCTCTTCTCTACTACGTTACCTGAAATTATTTATTAAAAACTTAACGATTAAGATCGTTTTAAAGGTAAATTTTAATTTAACGCCTACCATGTAATATTTAAAACTTTATCAATGTTAATTAATTACGTTCGCAATATATTAACTTTAGAAAATGCGACATAACCTTATATTTAAAACCGTGAATCCGCGCTTAAAGGCGATTTAATATTTTGACATGTAATAATATCTACAAAAAGGTCGTCCTCAGAGCTCATTTCGTGAACGTCCTTTACATAAACACCAAAATAAATAAATTTATAACTAATAATATATAGGATATATTGGTAAGGATCTCAACACAATACGGGCGTTGAAAGTATTAATAATGTTACGAAACAATTCCTAAAATTTATCTGTGCAGTAATTACCAAAACAAGTATTTTTATAAGTAAGACTTAGGCGAATAATAAATGAAACTAGCTAAATTAGGTTATATATACGACAGCAGGCTATTAATTAATATTTAACAACAATACCAGGAACAGCTGAAATAATACTTGAAGTTTAATAAAACCTTAAGCGAATAAATCGTAAAATAGTAAAAGATTTTAGGCTAAGGATAATTATATACTATTTTAAAAACGAATATAACGATTATATACGTTAATAACCTTTATAGACCTTTTTCTTTATCGTAAAAACCTAGATATTTCCCTTTTCAAAGCTAAGAAAAGTAGAAGTCGAAAATAATAGAACTAATTACGAAGAGGGAAATAATTAATCTTTTAATTTTCTAGGCTATATTCTATTATTGATTCATGTCTGAAAAATTAAAATGACGCTTCTTTACGTGTTACAGCATTTTGACGAATCTTCTTAATTAAAATAATCCTAATTAAGGAAAGGTTATCAGCCTTAGCTTACGAAGAAATTTTCGATATAAGTACCGAAAGAAAGTTATCGTAACAGTTCCCATACGGTCATAAACTTTAATAAATAGAAACGTTAAAAGTTAAATATATAAGATATACGGTGTAAAGGGTATTTAAAACGTCATTATATACTTAACTTAATACTTTTATATATAGTTATAATAAAGGATTAAAAGGCTCCCGGTTCTATAAAAGTTTAATGTTATTCGTTCGAACCTAAATAATTATCCGCTAATCCTTAAAGGAAAGAATTAACCGTTTATTAAAACCTATGAAAGTTTTAATTATAAAAATGATTTAATTTTTAAAACTAATACAACAAAATATAATCTCTCTCTACATATTAATTAATATGACCTTAGAAGTATTTTATTTTATTTTTAAAGAGTTTAGGTTATTTTAAATTAAATGTTTATAATGTACATCTTTACTTGTATTAATACGTTCTTAAACTTTAAACTAACCGTAAGGTTCGACATCACCGAACGGGTCACACTACTGAACAGGACACTTTTTATCACCTCGCGGTCATAAAGATAAATAATGTAAGAGGTATATATTAAATTAATTTAAATTGATCGGATTTCTTTTTACTAGCCGTATTTGAAAAACTTTTATAAGTACGCGTATTATGTCCGGGTTTACCGGAGACGTTATACTTTTGGTCTTTCGTTTTAACTCTTTTATAATACCTTTCTGTAGTTAATATTAGCTGCATTTCTTTATTACCGCATTTCTTTTCGTGTAAATGAGCTTAACCTTTTTATATAATAAGTATTCCTTTTCTTAAAAAAAGACTTATTTTTGGTTTTCTACCCTTTCCTCAAAATATAGTCCGTTTTACGTAATTAAGCGGCCTTTTCCCGAAAAGAAGTGCGTTAGTATAAAAGTAATAAGTTACCTTTTGTTAAAAGATTAATTGATTCGGTTATTGCTGTTAGCAAGTTACCTTAACAATTCTTAATTCTTCTTTATAATCACTTTTTATTTCGCTATTTCCCGGATATATTTAAGTGTTTTCGCGCTGGAAGAAAGAATGAAACCGCCAGAAGTAAGTGGCGAACTCCACGGTGTAGGCATAACTAGAAAAACATTTAATTCGGAAAGGACCTTATTAAGCTTTAATGGAATAAGCTTAACTTTTATAAATCCGGACTTGATAAGATCGGACGTTATAATAACTTTAAAGGCCTTGTAAAAACCGGCGAGGAAATCATTTCTCGTAATATGAGGATAGTAGAATGATATTAAATTTTCGATATAAAGTGTATAATCGCACTATAAATTAAAAAAGTAAAATGCGTTAAAAGGTTAAAGTTAATAGGGAAATACACGGGTATGCAAAAAGTAATAATATCGTTATTCGCGTAATATTTTCCGAATTCGATCGAATGGTAATTTTCGGAGCCGTTAAGGATAAGCAAACGTGTCGATTCTTTCGTACGCGTTCGGATATTTTTCTTAACATCTTATTACACTTTTAAACTTAATTGGTATAATATTTAATTATTAATATTAGGACCGATTCTTAATTCGTTAATAATAAGTTATTATAATATTCAAAACTAAGATAAGTTTGGTTATTAAAATAGTAAATAACGGTACAGCTTAATTTAAAGAATTAACAATCTGCATAATTATAACATACTTCTAATTACGTTATTACGTTTACTTCTATATTCTACGTATTTCGGTATTTATAATTACCGTTCCCGATATTATAACAAGTCCTATTAAATAGTCTATTTTATAGAAGATATAAATATGCCTTTTTATGATACCGTATTTGGGGTTTATAACCTGAACAAATTCGAATTATTTGTAAAATAACTTTTAACTCTCGCATAATACTTTTAAAAATCGATTCTCCGATTTAAACCGGTCTGGAATTCCTTTTGCCGTTCAACAAATCTTAAGGTGTAGTTAATTAAAAACATTCTTCCACGCACTAAGCGAGCAATAAATCTATCATATTTTTAACATGCGGAAGCCGGATAGGAAACGTTTATTGTATTTAAAGCGAGGCTTGGGTCTATAATCTATCTTTCTTCGGTTGCCGTTAATTTTCGCGATTTAGAAATAATGTCGGTTCGGGCGTATATACCGTTAAATTACGCCTTGAAGGTAGAATATAGGACGTTATAAATAAAACTGAGCTTTTTATAAGCAAGTTTAAGACTCGGTATTTTAGCTTAAATGTAACCGCGAGTCGGCTTAATCAATTATTAAACGTAGTTATACGGTTTGTATTAACAACGGTATCGGGGGAAATTATATAATAAAGTATGCGATAGTTACATTTGAAATCAGCATATTGTTAAAGTAATTGAGGTAATTAATTTATATTCTCAGTGACTATTATTAGTGCTATAAAAAAGCAATTACCCTATTCATATACTCGTACTATAGTAGCTATTTTGCAAAGCTCGACCAGCTTTATTATCGAGCTCATCGAGAAAATAAAGCCTGGGTCCAATTGTTCTACTATCGAACCTATCGAACTTATAAGACCTGGCTTAAACCGCTTAATAATCGAGCTTATTAATCTAATAGAGCTTAACTTGAATAGTTTTTAAGTTATTTCGCCGGATTATATAACTCTAAGTTATAAGTTATTTATATTATAGTCCGATTATTTCTAAAAAACCTACAGCGGTTAAATTATAAATCCATTCTCCCTGTCTTTAAATCTTTAGTCTTAAAAACATTCGGTGTTCCTAATTCGGTAAGCCTTTTTTGCTTCTCTATTTTTCTTGCATTATTTTAAAATGTGAGGCCGTATTAAAAAGCCAATTTATTGGTAAATTATGAAAGAAAAGATTTCTTGACTTTTTTCTTTTTAATTTTGTTAATATACCTACTTGCTAATAGCATATTGGCCGCAATTCTTTTAATTGCCGGATCTTATTATTCTACTTTTCACGCTATAAAGGGTATATTTTCAATTATCAGGTTTATATAATATAAAAAACTTCTCTTACTTAATTAAAACAGGATTTTAGTAGTTACCGAAAGGCTGAAACCCATTTAGATCGGATTAAAAGAACGGTCGAAGACATTTAACAAAGGTTACTTTAATTTATAGCACAACTTATGGTTTTGAAATTTCAAAGAAGATATTGAAAGACCCGATTTCGAATATACTTAGATGTAACATTTATAGCTTAAAAGAATTAAAAAGCTGGAAACGGACAGAAATGAGTATTATAATAACCATATTAATATGAATTGTTAACCGCATCGATTAGTTTCATATTAATAATATTAATTAAATATAATTAACAGGTCTTAATGCAATAACATTAACAGGTTTTAATTGAATAATTCTATTAACGCTTCCGGCGTTATTAATAAAAATGTTCAAAAAGAGTGCGGTGTTTATAAGATTTTCAACTGATTTCTAGATATTTTGAGAGTCGGGGTTTGCTTTTTATTTTATAAAGCATTATATTAAACCTCTTTTTTTATATGTTTAATAATATATTTATTTCATATGCTAGTATACAATTAATAATTGCTTCTTTTTATTATGTATTAATCTTATTTACATCTGCTATTTATGTGAAAAAGAAGTGTTAGAAATTAAATAAACGCTAACTTTAAGTAATAAATTTAATTTTAATTATTGTCTAAGATTTTATACACAGTTTTATATAAACCGATAGACTTAAAATTGAGGTTTTTATTTAATCGCTTTGTTTAAATATTTTGAATAAATGTATAAACTATTTTCCTTTGTAAAAGATTAATCGTTTTAATTCTTTTAGTTATTATACTGTTCTTTTCAGCATCTCCGAATTGGAACTTTTCATCTATTCTTAATATAATTATTTAAGTTATTTTGATATAAGAATTACCTTGCGGTTAATACGTTTTTAACGTATATTTTTATAGGAATCTGGTATAAAATTAAAGCTAAGATTTATTAAAATCGTTTTAATATTTTCATAATACCTAATGTTATAAGTTAATTATAAATAGATACTTGTTAAATTTAGGCGTTTTGCTTATAATTAATATAATACTACGAGTAACTTCTAAATATTTAAATACATTAAATAATATATGATTTTAACTTGGCTACGTTATAAAGTTTTATATAAATTTTAAAACCAATATTTGTGAATTAATAATCCATATGTTTAAAACAAAAGTTTTAAAAGCATATATATGAATTATTTTATATGCGCAGTTCTTTTATATAGTATCAAATAAGAAAATCTAATAAATCGGCTCACGATTATACAGATAGTATTATAATGAACACCTGTAATTAAGCTCTTTAATAATAAAGGTTTAGTAATAATATTATAAATAATTAAAGCCTATAACGTTCTATATAAGCTCACCGCCTACCCAAACTCAGCGCTTACATAAGCTCACCGCTCGTTTTTTTGCACGTCGCAACAATAAATTCAAATAACCTGATATCAATATATCGCATTAATTAAAACCAATCCGACTCTTTCTCGCTAAACGTATCTACAACCTTTTCTCAAGTACGCACATTATGCCTGGGCTTGTCATAAACGAGACATTTCTGTTCCTTAGTTTCAACCGTCTTGCAATAATCTCTTTTAATTGTTCTTAGCTGTATTCTTTTAGCATCCCTTTTTTCGAGACCAGGAGAACTTATCTTTGTTATATAATAAATAATTTTCAATTTCAAAATGGTTTGTTTTAATTTTTGGCCGTTTGCTTAGAATATAATTCGTTTCGCCCAATTACGTAACTTTTTCCAGCAGACTATTTTCGTATAAAAGTAATAGGTTACTTTTAGTTAAATAATGAACCTATTTAATCTCTTTATAAGTAGGCCGTTTTAATAATATTTTTTCTAAATAACGCCGTTATTTTATTACTCTGCGAATAGTTTTAGAGGCCTTCGTTAGAATGGAAATCGAACCGCCAGCCGGAAGGGAGAAGATAGTCGGCGTAAATAATATTAACCATATTTTTAATGCGGAAAAAACGTTATTAAGATCAAATAAAATAAAACCAGCATTTGCGAATCTAGACTTAATATTATCTGACGTTATGGTAACTTGGAACGTGTCATAAAAGTTGGTAACAAAATGTTTTTTTTTTGCAATATAAGTATGATAACGTTATGTTAAGTTTTCGATCTAATATTTTAATTTCGTTAACGGACTCGGCTTTAAGCACTTAAGTAAGCTATCCGTAAGGCCTTCAAGGCCGTAAAAGCCGATTATAAGGCCGTATAGGGGCATATTTACGTTAATGAAAAATCATTTATTTCCGATAATAATGTTGTTAATCTTTGATTATTTTACCCTATTTATAGGGTAACGTTCATAACTTACATTAGGCGTTTTAAAATATACGACTTATTACGGCGGTGTTATCATTGACTAGGTTTATTCCGAAATATAGTTACGTTTATATAAGACTTTTATCTTTATTGTCGTATTAAAGTCTTAAAACGTTATTTACGAGTTTTCTAGATCCCTTGCCGCTACCGTTCCGTCCGTAAAACGATACATCGATAAATTATATCGGCCCCCTTGTTTTAAGAAAGACTCGCACCTATTTTCAAATACGTTTTTATCATGATTAATAGCCTTAAGAAAATATGTTATTTCGCCTTCGTAATGGGTATGTTAGTGAAGACTTTTATTAACTCCTTTATTTTTAATGTCTATTGTGTACATAGCATATTCGTTAACATAATATTAAACCGAGATACGGAATTCGTTTCTACCTTCTGGAAAAAGGGAAACCAATATTTAGACGTTACATTCCGTATATTGCTTCCGTATTATTCGCAAGGAAACACCTACACAGGGGTGGTTAATATAGCAATAAATTAATAACTTCGGGGTTAATATTTTTTAATAGGATGTCTGGATAGACTAATTTTCTTTAATCGAATTTGTTCATAATCATGAGGTATTAAAAGCTATTAATATTTCGCGTTTTTTTGTTAGCTAGAACTTCTATCTCTTTATAGGAACGGAGCCGTTCGGTTTATCGGACGCCCTTAAAACGTTAACGGAATAGAAAAAGTTTAATAAAGGGGTATATTACGCGAATATGTAGAAACGAGTCCTTTTATAAAATAAATGTTTATTAGCGGTATTATAGGATTGTTATATAAAGTAAATTAACCGATACCGCTTAGATGGCGCTAAGTTTAGTAAAAACGAACGCGTATAGGTGAATATTTGCTATATAAAGTTAGGCAGATGTAACGATAAGCTTAACGATAAATGGATAAGCACTTCCGTTATTACTAAGGTATACCCTTGCTTTAATATTATATAATTACCTACATATTATAAGTGATTTCTAATATTCTATACTTCCTTGATTTAATTTTATAAGCCGGGCCTATTCAGATTTGGGAATATTAGCGTAAAATGGGATACGCGCACGGAAAGCGACAGTGTTAAGATTAATAAAAGCTTAAAAAAGGCTCAGTAATAATTTAAGAAGACTTTTAATTTGAAAGATATTAAACAAACTTTTTAATAAAAAGTTAAGGGGCCTAGCTTTTACAGCTCTACTTAAAAGCCGGTCCAGAAATTTAACTACGATTTAAATATAATAAAGTTTTATAAGTGTAACTGGAACAAACTAAACCCGGGCAATTAATATAAACTCTTATAAAAAATGTAACCGTAACCCTAGCTAAAACATAAAACCTTAGCAAAAACATAGTAAGGTGCAAGTAAAACTGAAATAAGAAGAGTTAATTAAGCCGACGCCGCGGCAATTCCTTAAGAATAACGATATTATGCTAAATTAAAAAAAGAAAAAAAGAAAATTAGGAATATAAAATGTATTAATGCCAAGACATTATAAATATCAAAACTATGAAATAAGGGGCAAGATAATACAACGTTAATATACCGATAATATAAGTATAATGATGCCTAATTCCGATTGGGAAACCGGCGCGATAATAACTTAATGATAGTTAAAAATTATTAAAACGTAAAGGGAACGTTACATATCGACGACCGCCTAGGTAGGACTTAAGGCGGAAGTAATTATAATAGCCACTTTACCGTGGAACATGCGTTCAATTAGTACTTATATTTGGTAGTTATCTTTATTAGGAACTAGGCGATATTGGATTACGTTTTTTAAGCGCTGATCTTAACATCGTTTTAATAACGATAGGTTAACGACACGACGGTAAAACGCGTAAGAGATGGTCTACTTGCGACTTTCCTAGCAAGTCGAAGGTGGTATATTTATATAAATGTACGATCAGCAGCTATTTAAGCGGAATAATAAGTACAGTTTTTTAATAATAGCGTTAACGATATAATTATAATTACGAGATGAGATTATTCTTTTTCTTAACGCTCGTCGTTTTAAGGCTGGAATTATAGGTTTTTCTGATCGTTTTAACCGTAGTATATAAGCATAAACCTGTACCAGTAATTTTAGCTCTGAAGTGATGTTGTCCTGATAATATTTGTCGCCGTCGGCGTCAAAATCAAAATTGTTATCTGTATTCCAGACAATATTAAAATACAAGGTTATTTATTTTAATAAAACCTACAAGTTTAAGAAGTTACTTTATATACTTTTTTACGCCGAGGTTACGTAATGCTAATAAAACGAACGGGTTATAATAATGCAAAAATATTATAACGGCCCTTTTAATTTATAAGTATGTAAGTTCTTTTACAGTTAGCGTAAGATATACATTTACCCGGCGCGGCAATGACAAAGCGGCAGCGGAATACTAGCAAGTTGTTAATTATAAAGTTATAATTAAAGATAAGCTTTCGAAAGTAGATTATATGAGGGCGTTTAGCGCGTACGGGCCCCGTATAAATGATATAAGCTCGAAAAGGTATTATAACGAAAGAAAAAAGAAATAGAAAGCGGTAATAAGGAAGCGGAGAAAAAATAACGAAAGCAGAACGAAAGAAAGGTGTTACGGTATAGATATGATAATAATACAGCGTCACTGGAAAAAGAAAAAGAAAGAAGTAGGTTAGGACTTAAGGAAGGTTTAATGTTTATTTTTCGAAAAGCAATAAGGGTAATAACAAAATTCCCCGTACGAGTGAATAATATTAATGCTGTAACGATATTATTATTCTCGTTATGGAATAGGCGTTCTAGCCCGTACTATACCGCGGTACCGAGGTAACAGCTATTATTTGTTTACGTAATACGCGTAATTCGCTAGTGTTCTTAGGTCGTAAACTAAACCGATATGTCATAAATATTTGTTCTTCGAGTTCGAGATGAATTATTTTCAGTATAAAGTTTTTTTTATAGATAATTGGAGGTAACTGCCTTAAAATGTGGGAGGTATTGTTATGATACCAATGTTACAGGTTAATTAAGTAGCTCTAACGTTATATAATTACAGGCGGATTACGCTTCTGAAATAGTTATTTTCTTCATTTCTGTATAATAATAAAATATTTTACTCAGTTTTTTTAAAAAGGAATTAACGCTATCATAATAATATTATTAGTTATACCTAAAAACATTTCCGTTCTATAATTATCCTTTTATTTATATATTATAAACGTTATATAAAGAATAGTCATGTAAACAATTTTAATAATAGATAACCTAAATTTATTTATTAATGGAATTATAATTCGACTATAATTATGTCGCTGACAATTTGAAGTTTTACGGTAGTTTAATTAATAATCTTTTTCTCAAATTCGTTAAACGATATTAAATTATATGGAGACTTTTCGTACAAAGTGATGTTATATAATGTAACGAACCTGTCATATATCCACCTGGAAGTATGAGCACTATCCGAAAATGGGTCTTAATTTGTAGGTAATAATAAAACAAGGCAAGATTTATTAGGGGTTTGTTCGTTAAAGGGGTTTAAAGACTCTTCCCATAATAAAGAACAACTGCCTTTCGCTGTAAGCTTAGATAAATAGCTAAAAAGCGAAACTAAGTAGGTGCTATTTATATAAAACAACTTAGTTCATATATCTTCTTTTGTCCTTAAATAAGTGTATCTTGGATTTATATGATCTATATAATCTGATCAATCTATCAGATTACGTAAATCACATCTTAATACGTTATAAGCTCCCCTTCGGAGTTTAGCCGTACCAGGTCCACGTTAAGCCTTAAAAACAGGTCTCCAGTAAGATAGGAACACTATTGCTATAACATTATTTTCCCTTTTCAAGGATTTTTATTATAATAAGGCGTATTCAAAAGGAAAAAAGGGAACTTCGTTTAAATTAATGTGAGGCACTGTTACAACCCACATAAACCTGGCCTCGGCAAACGGTCACCCCACTTGGGATAGAGGATCACGTGATATGGATTTGAATGGATGTCTTAATCCAACATAATCCATGGTAATAAATTTGAATGGATATCTTAATCCAACATAATCTATTATGATGGATTTAAATGGATATCTTAATTTAATATTATCTATTAATTTTCCACTCGTAATATATACGTTCGTTATTTCCTATAGCCTAGATAGCTTCAGCTTATAATACAACTTGGTTACCCAGATTACTTTTAACAATCTGCTATTACCAAACGTAATTATTGAAAATATTATTACTTAATTTCCTACGATATTACTGCTAATATAAACCGTACGATTAGGCTTGATAATTGGTTAAACCTTTTAACAGTTATACGTTATAAGCTTTTATTTAGTAATATTATTAAACTTTAAGTAATATCCTTAACATTATGTTTTCCAGCAAACAGCCCGTCCCTTAAAGAACTTTTAAGATCCCCGAAAATAATCCCATGGATTCCGATAATAAGGAGACTTAACGTAGTTTCTTCCAGGAAGAGGCCTTACGCCGATTCGACTGGTTAATTAACGCGGTTATGCAGTTTATTAACGATAAAATCGAACTTATTAATACGCTTAAAAAAACCCGTAACTAATTAAAAGCCTAAAAAATCAAATTAAAAAGATAAGCTGACATAAAGCAACCCGATTAACCGGATTAATTAGCCCAGCCAGTATAACCTGCTTTAATAACTTACGGCAAAAAATTCGGGAAAGTTTTAAAGCTTATTAAATTTACCCCTTTCGACGGAACCATTATCAAGTTATAACAATTCCTTACGGAATGCCGTGCTTACTTTAAATACTTCCTGATTAGATATATAATACCTACCTTTCGAGTTTAGTTCGCCGTAAAACAGTTAACGGGGAATACGGCTATTTGGTTTAAGCCTATTTTTTGCGAATAGGTTATTAAACCCCCTTAACAAAAATCCGCGAAAATTACGAATATTTATAGCAATTATAAAAGGTTTAAGGAAAAATTAAAAAAGGTATTCGAAATGGTAAACGAAAAGATTAAGGTTAAAAAGAAATTAAAGATTTAAAATAAAAGGGATTGGCCTTTAAATACGGTAATTTCTTTATTTAACTAGCTTCGAAAATTAATTAGGGGCAAGAGGTATTAATGGCTATATTTTTCGATAGCCTAAAAGAAAAAGTATAAAAAAACCATTTCAGGATAAACGCCCCGAAAAGTTGGTAGATTACATCGCCATGGCAATTAAAATCGACGATCAGTAATACGCCTAAAGAATTCGACATTCCAAGGATCAACAGAATAACAAACCAAGGCACCCCCCTAACACCAGCATACTACGAGGAACTAATATATCCTATGGAACGGCACCAGGACCCATAAAACTAGGTGCGGTATAGCAGTACGACCCTCGTACCATCAAGTGCTTTAACTATAACAAAATGGGATATAAGGCTTACTAATATAAGGCGCCCAAAAAGCTACGACAGAATACCTGGACACTAATTTTTTGAGGACCCTTTTAAAATAACTAAGGAAATGACAATAAATCAATTAACATAATTAGGATTAAGGATAATTACGAACCCCCCAAGAAAGTATAACAAGGATTATAAAAGGTTAAAAAACTTTCCCAAATAACTACCTAAAAATAACGAACTCTTATTACAGAACTTATAATAGCCCGATAATTAAAAGAACATAACGGATAAAAAACGCTTTTAAAAGATAAATTACTTTTTCGTTCCTAGAAGAAACGGCGATAGCTGTACGAACAATTGAAACTTAACGCATAAATTAAAAAGTACCAAGGATAGGATAAAAACCTGCTACCAGGATAATCAAACCGATACGGGAAACTTAATATTATCCAGTACAAGCGTACCTACTGCCTAAGACATATAAAAGGAAAACGGTACATTAAGATACGCTTTACGCGAATATACAACTAAGGATTCGACTTTCATAATCAAACCGGAAAAGACCTTAGGGATTAACGATAGTACAAATACTTTAGAATATTCGTTTCGGAAGATACCATCAATATTATTACGGCAGTAACAAGTTAGCCTAAAGAAAAAAGTTATCCTAATAAAAACCTTATATGCTATTACGGATGGTGCGGTTATAAAATAAAAAAGAAATGAATCCATTAAATATTTATGAAAGTATCCTTAAAAGTAATTAATAACTTAAACTTCCGTTTAACTTTTACGAATAATCTAGATAAATAATAAAGAATTAAATACGAAATAAAGAAAAAAAACGAAGAAATAAAGTAATACGACACTTAATTCTAAGTACGATAAAAGACCCCCGAACCGGAATATATTACCAAAAAAAACCTCCAGACGCAAGTCCTCCTACTTGACGCCATCTTACGTAGATAAGAAGAACAATTAAAGTAATTAAAAACCCTTAACGTATAAAATCAAAAGCGTATTAAGACGTTAAAAGATAAATTAAAAGACGAACGCCACTTATAAAAAAGCCGTAGGATGGTAAAATCCGGAAAAGCCAGCAAGAGCTTCCCAGAAAGGCTTTAAACGCGACGAGAAAAGCCAAAAATGATTTTATTACCTTGTAAGTAAGAATTAGTATATATTAATTTACCGTATTTATGGATTGCGGAGCAACAAAAGGTAACTATATCACGCCAAATATGATTAACCGACTTCGATTACTATGGAAGGAAAAAATAAAACCTTACATCGCCGAAAACGCAAAAGGTTAGGTATTTACTTACGATAACGGAAAGATTAGCCGCAAAATTAATCACCTCGAAATCTTTATCAACGAACGAAACTAGATAGGAAACTTTAACATCGTTTTAATAAAAAATTACGATATAATCCTCGGAAAATTATGGCTATATCAACACAACCCTTTAATCGATTAAACAACTAACCAAATAAAGTTTACTTTATATTTACTTAATAAAAAAAAGCAAAACAAGAAAAGATTTTAATACTCGATCGAAAATAACAACGAATATAGGGATAAGAAAACGACAAAAACCTTACCACCTACAAAAACTAAACATAAAAAAGAATAAGGATACCATAAAAGGATTCGACGCATCATCGCCACCATCAGAACAAAATTGCGAAAAATAGACGATCACCTACAATATTAGCTTTTGAAGCCAGAAACCATAACCAACGTACTTCCATAATACTACCAATATAAACGAACATTTCGAAAGAAAATCGAAACAAAATTACCAGAATATAACGAATAAAACCATAAAATAGTCCTTAAAAAATATCGACCAGATTTTACCCGATTTATAACCTTAATAAAATAAAACTACAAACATTACGCGAATACTTTAAAAATAAACTTCGGAAAGGTTACATACAACGTTCCAGTTTATCAGCCGGATGCCCTATATTTTTTGTACTAAGAAAAAACGGAAAGTTACGCCTAATTATCGATTATAAACCGCTAAACGATATTACGGTTAAAAATAAAATACCGTTACTCCTAAGTAACAAAATTAAAAATCGCCTTTACAAAATTAATTAATTTATAAGCCTAAACCTGAGAAAAAAATATAATTAAATCCGTATTAAACCAGGATACAAATAAAAAACAACCTTTAAGACGGAATACGGACTTTTTAAATACCTCTTTATACCTTTCGGACTTACGAACGCACTAACAACTTTTCAGCGAATAATTAATTATATACTTAAAAAATGCTTAAATATTTTCGTTATTTATTATCTCAACGACATTCTTATTTACTCGAAAAGTAAAAAGGAATATATGGGACATATTTATATAATTTTCCAAACCCTACAAAGCGTTAACGTCCTAATTAATAATAAAAAAGCTAATTCCACATGCAAAAAGTGGAATTTCTAGGATATATTATTACCCTAAAATGCATCAAAATAAACCCTAAAGAAATCGCTATAATACAAGAATAAAAAACGCACATTATAGTTGAGGAAGTACAAGCCTTCCTCGAATTCGCTAATTACTATAAACTTTAGCAAAATAATTACGCTATTATCTAACCTAACGAAAAAAGGAAATAAGTTCCTTTAAACGACGAAAACGGAAACCGCCTTCCAAAAGATCAAGAATGCGATTACCAGCAAGCCAGTATTAATTATGTATAACCCAAGCCGCCTAATTAAGCTTAAAACCGACGTTTCGGATTAAGTTTTAAACGTAATAGCAGAATACCGCAATAATCGAAACCATTTATACCCTATCGCCTTTTACTTTTATAAGTTAAAAAGAGCAAAATTAAACTACGCCATTTCCGACAAAAGATTTATGGCTATCGTTAAAGCCTTTCGAGAATTCAAATATTACCTTAAGGGAAACCTTTACTAGGTTAAAGTATATACCGACCATAAAAACTTTACCGGTTTTACCACCACCAAAAGATTTATATAACGATAATTACGTTACGCCGAAAAATTAACAAAATATAACTTCGTTATTATCCACCAGAAAGGATTAAAGAATGGCAAAGCAAACGTACTTAATCGAAACCCAGACCTCGAAAAAAAGGTAATTAAGGTTAACCACCAAATTTTCGATATTACCATAAAAGGATATCTGCAATTACGACAGATAGAAACAATTAAAGCAGCACCCCTTGATTTATACCAGAAAATCCAGGAATATAACGATAAGCTACCTAAAAACCAGAAAATGGAAAAAACACAAATCTTAAAAAAATATTAAAAAGCATTAATACAAAACATATACGAACATTAATTATACGGATACCTAAGGATCCATAAAACCCTAAAATGATTATAACGCACTTATTATTTCCTTAAAATAAAATCAATAATAAAAGAAATTAGGATAATAATGCCATATCTACAGTAAGGCAAAAGCACGACGATACAAACCATACGGAAAATTACAGCTATTACCAGTTATAAAACGATGATAAAATTTAATTACCTTCGATTTCATTACCAAACTCCCATTTTCAAAAAACCTAACTACAGGCATATATTACGATAACATTTTCGTAATCGTTAACCAATTTACCAAATTTTCCTATTTTTTACCATATAATAAAGATACAAATATAAAATAACTAGCCCATATCTTTTTAAGATATATCTTAAAAATATACGGATTACCAACGGAAATCATTTTAAACAAAGAAACGATATTTACTTTAAAATTTTGGCAAAAATTTATAACGTAATTAAATCTAAACCACAAACTATCCAGCGCATTCAGATCCCAAATAAACGGACAAACAAAAAAAACTAACTAAATACTAGAAACCTACTTACGATATTATATTAATTACGAACAAAACGATTAAGTCCAGAAGCTACCTATCGCGTAACTGGCCTACAATACCAGTTATTACGAAAGCATTAAAACAACTCCAGCAAAGACTAACTTTAACTTTATACCAAAAGTTTACAAAAATACATGCAAAAAGCTTATTGACGTTAAAGCGATCCTAATATCAAAACAACTTAAACAATTACATACAGAAATGAAAATAAAATTCGAATTCGTACGCAACCAAATAAAAAAATACTATAACCAAAAAAGATTAAAGGGACCAACCTTCCGGAAAAAAAAGATAATTTACCTCGTGTGACGGCTAAGGGGTTTAACCAACTATTAAACCTAGTCGTACGGTTTATGTTGGCAGTAGTGTCGTGGGAAACTAAGCAATGATACGTTCAATAGTTACGTCTGGTAACAGCAGATTATTAAGGTAATCTGGGTAATTAAGTTGTATTATAAGTTGGTGATCTATCTAAGCTATGGTAATAACGAACGTATATATTTTTCTCTTAGCTTAAGGTGCTTAAGCGATTCGAACCCTTAAGTTCGTTTAATCCTTTAAGCCCGTATGGCAGCTTAAGGAACTTAAGGGGCTTGGCCTTTTAAGTCCTTTAAGTTAATTACGTAACCTTTTGCCTTAAGCCGGGGCCAATTCCCTTGGGAGGTCCGACCGTTTATGTTGTAACCAAAACCGTTAAGTTATAACACGATTTCTGCTTTTTAAAATTTTTGCCTTTAAAGATTAATTATTTATCTATTAAATTTGATAAATAACTTCTTTTTTTTATATTTATAATATCGGGTCGAATTAAAAAACGTCGTTTTTGTTAACGTATTAATGTTTTGGTTTTTTTAGAATCTATTAATTATTTTAGTTTTATTATGCCTTTTTGTTTTTATTGCGAAAAGGAAGGTACGGATGATAGGGTCGTTCGTAGTTCCGTAAAATGCGTACGATACGTTTATTATGGCGGCCCGTATAATATTTTTGGGTCTTTAAAATTGAAGCATTAAAAGCTTTTTAACAAGGAGGATCGTTTAGAACGTAAGAAAAAGCAAACCCGGAAGATATTGCGGGCTGCTGCAAATAAGCTTAATCGTTTGCAAAAGTAAAAACGACTTTTTTGTCAGCGAGGCATTAAGATGCTTTATCGTGGTATCAAAGGTACGGAGGTTATGGAGGAATTCGAGCGGTTAGAAAAAGAACGGGAATAGTTGGAGGCGGCGGTCGCGGCGGCCACGTTAGGCCAGGTCGCAGATCCGGTCGACTGGTTTGAACCTATTAATTGGTCGATTACTAATTAAGGTACATCCGTCGTTGCTGGTAAAAACTTCTTAATAGGCGCTGGGCGTTCATAAAGTTCTTAGCGGGTTCCTAGGTGTTTTCGGAGTTTGGGTAATTTTTCCATTTAATTAGGTACTTAATAAATCCGTTTTTCTTTCGTATATTTAGGATTTTCTTTGTTTCGTATATTGGTATGTCTTTTTTTGCTTCTTTTTCGTATTCCGTATTAATTTTGATGGTATCCGCTGTTAATTCGAATAAGGAAATATGAAAAATTGGATGGAATTTAATTTTAGAAGGTAGTTTTAATTAGTAATTATTTTTTGAGATTTTTTTAATAATTTTATATAATCCGATATCTTTAAATTTAAGTTTTTTATTTGGTCGTTTAATCTAAATGTTTTTGGTGGTTAGGTAAACCATCTTTTTTTTCCGAAAGGTTAATCCTTTTAACCTTTTTTGGTTATAATATTTTTTTATTTAGTTACGTACGAATTCGAATTTTGTTTTTATTTTTATATATAACTGCTTAAGTTATTTTAATATTAGGATCGCTTTAACGTTAATAAGCTTTTTGCGTATATCTTTGTAAATTTTTGGTATAAAATTAAAATTAGCGTTTGCTGGAATTATTTTAATGCTTTCGTAATAACTGGTATTATAAGCTAATTACGCGATAGGTAGCTTTTGAACCTAATCGTTTTATTCGTAATTAATGTAACATCGTAAGTAGGTTTTCAGTATTTAATTAATTCTTTTTGTATGTCCGTCCGTTTAGGGTCTAAATGCGCTGGATAATTTCTGGTTTAGGCCTAATTACGCCATAAGCTTTTGCTAAAATTTCGAAATAAATGTTATTCTTTTATTTAAAATGATTTCTGTTAATAATCCGTATATTCCTAAAGTATACTTGAAGAAAATATAGGCTAATTATTTTGCGTTTATGTCCTTATTATATAATAAAAAATAGGAAAATTTGGTAAATCGGTTAACGATTACGAACATATGATCGTAATATGTGCCTATAGCTAGGTCTTTTAAAAATGGAAATTTAATAATAAAATCGAAAGTAATTAAATCCTACAATCGTTTTGCGATTAATAGTGGTTATAGTTCTCCGTATGGCTTGTATCGTCGAACCTTTGCCTTATTGCAGATATAGCATTATTATCGTATTTTTATTATTATTGATTTTATTTTAGGAAAATAATAAATACGTTATAATCGTTTTAGGGTTTTGTAAACCCCTGGATATCCGTATAGCTAATATTTATGTACGTTTTTTACTAATATTTCCTGGTATTTTTTTGGAATTTGTACTTTTTCCACTTTTTAGTTTTTAGGTAAATTGTCGTTATATTTCTGGATTTTCTGGTATAAATCAGGGGATGCTGCTTTAACTGTTGCTATTTATCGTAATTATAGGTATCTTTTTATAATAATGTCGAAAATCTGGTAGCTAACTTTAATTACCTTTTTTTTGAGGTTTAGTCTTTAACTAAATACGTTTGCTTTATCGTTTTTTGATCCTTTTTGATGGATAATAATAAAGTCGTATTTTAATAATTCTTCGGCATAACGTAATTATCGTCCTATAAGTTTTTTAATAAGGGTAAAGTAAGTAAGGTTCTTATAATCGGTATATACTTTTACCTAATATAAGTTTCCCTTAAAGTAATATCTAAATTTCCGGAAGGTTTTAATAATAATTATAAATCTTTTATCGGGAATGGCGTAATTTAACTTTATTCCTTTTAACTTATAAAAGTAAAAGGCGATAAAATATAAATAGCCTTAATTATTGCGGTATCCTGCCATTATGGTTAAAGCATAATCGGAAACGTCCGATTTAAGCTTAACTGGGCAGCTTAGGTTATATATAATTAATACTGGCTCGCTGGTAATCGCATCTTTAATTTCTTAAAAAGTTGTTTCCGTTTTTAATATCCAAAAAAACTTATTTCCTTTTTTTGTGAAGTTAAATAATTGTATAAGTATTTTGCTAAAGTTTCAAATAAACTTTTTATAATAATTAGCGAATTCGAAAAAAGCTTATACTTCCTTAATTGTAATAAGTATCTCCTATTTTTATACTGTAGCGATCTTTTTAGGGTCCATCTTAATTCATTTTAAGGTAATGATATATCCTAGAAATTCCACTTTTTATATATGGAACTGGCTTTTTTTATTATTAATTAAAAGGTTAACGTTTTATAGGGCTTAAAAAATTATATAAACGTATCCCATATATTGCTCTTTATTTTTCGAATAAATAAGAATGTCGTCGAGGTAACAAATAACGAAAATATCTAAGTATTCCCTAAATACATAGTTAAACATCCGTTAAAAAGTTACTAATACGTTCGTAAATCCGAAAGATATAACGAAATATTTAAAAAGTTCGTACTTTATCTTAAAAGCTATTTTTTATTCGTATCCTAATTTAATACGAATTTAATTATATTCTTGTTTAAGATTTAGGCTTATAAATTAATTAATTCCGTAAAGGCGATCTTTTATCTCGTTAATTAAGGGTAACGGTATTTTACTTTTAACCGTAATATTATTTAATTATTTATAATCGATAACCAGGCATAATTTCCCGTTTTTTCTAAATACGAAAAATATAAAATATCTGGCCGATAAATTAAAACGTTATATGTAACCTTTTCGAAGTTCATTTTTAAAATATTCCCATAATGCCTATAATTTTGTTTTGTTAAGGTTATAAATTAAATAAAATCTGGTTAATATCCCGTTTTTAAAAACTAATTCGTAATCTTATTTGTTATATTCCGGTACTTTTATCTTAAGTTCTTTATAAAACAATCGTTCGTATTTATGGTATTATAAAAATACGTTAATTATAATTTCTAGCTTTAAAGGCTAATGTTATAAATAATTATCTATCTTTCGTAACTTTATTTTAATAATAACGATAATACGTCGTATTTTTTATAATATCTTTATTCTCTTTTATATTTTGTTCCTATAAATAATAAGGTTTTTATTATATCCTTATACCTACATTTGTTACCATTTTCGATCAAATATTAAAATCCTTTCGTTTCTTGTTTTTTTTTATCGAATAAATATAAAGCAAACTTTACCTAGTTAATTATTTAATCGATTAAAAGATTATATTAATATAGCTATGGTTTTCCAAGGATTATATCGTAATTTCTTACCGGAACGATATCAAAGTTTATTATCTGGTTTTATCCGTTAACGAAGATCTTAAGGTGATTAATTTTGCGACTAATCTTTTTATTATCGTAAGCGAATATTTGACCTTTTGCGTTTTCGGTAATATAAGGTTTTATCTTTTTTGTTATAATAATCGAAATCAGTTAACTATATTCGGCGTAATATAATTACCTTTTATTATTTCGTAATTTATAAATGCGGTAAACTAATATGTTTTAATTTTTACTTACAAGATAATAAGGTCGTTTTTGGCTTTTATCGTCGCGTTTAAAGCCTTTTTAAAAAGCTTCTGTTAACTTTTCCGGGTTTTATTATCTTGCGGTTCTTTTACAGGTGGCGTTCTTTTTTTTAATTTATCCTTTAACGCCTTAATACGTTCTTGATTTTATACGTTAAGAGTTTTTAATTATTTTAATTATCCTTTTTATTTACGTTAAATAATTTCGAATAAAAGGATTTGCGTTTAGAAATTTTCCCTGATAATATATTCTGGTTCGGGGGTTTTTTGTCGTACTTAAAATTGGACGTCGTATTACGTTATATTTTCGTTTCTTTTCTTTATTTCGTATTTAATTTTTTATCGTTTATCCGGGTTATCCGTAAAGGTTAAACGGAAGTTTAAGTTATTAATTACTTTTAAAAATACCTTTATATTTATTTCATAAATCCATTCTTTTTTTTATTTTATAGTTATATTAACCGTAATGGTATATAAAGTCTTTATCGGGGTAATTTTCTTTTTCGGTTAACTTATTATTACCGTAATAATATTAATAATATCTTCCGAAGCAAACGTTTTTAGGTATTTATATTATCGTTAATCCCTAAAATCTTTTCCGGTTTAATTATAAAAATCGAATCCCTGGTTATATATTCGCGTAAATCGTATTTTAATGTACCGTTTTTTTCCATATATCTCAAGTAATAAATACGTTTATATTAAATAACGTGAAGTTTTTTATATTTATTTGGTTATCTTGGTAATAGGGTTTTACTTTAACCTTAATATTCCTTAATTTATGCCTTTAGTTTTAACTTTTCGTACCGTTATCGCCGCTTTTTTTATAAACGGAAAAGTAACTTATTTTTTAAAAGCTTTTTTTACCCGTTATGTTCCTTTAGTTATTAGGTTATTATAAGTTTTGTAATAAGGGCTTGCTATTTTTAAATAACCGCTTAAGATAGCGTTTTTGCTTTTTATAATCCTTATTATATTCTTTCGGGGGGATTATGGTTATCTTTAATTTTAATTATATTAATTAATTTATTATCGTTTTCTTAGTGATTTCGAGGGGGTTCTTAGGGAACTGGTATTTAGATATTCTATCGTGGCTTTTTGGGCGCTTTATATTAAAAGGCCTTATATCCCATTGTGTTATAGTTAAAGCATTTAATAGTATGCGGGTTACGTTATTGTACTGTGCCTAATTCCATAAGTCTTAATGCTGTTCCATAGGATATGTTAGTTCCTTGTGGCATATTGGTGCTAAGGGGGTGCCTTGGCTTGTTGTTTTAACGGTTCTTGAAGTATTGAATCCTTTAGGCATACTGCTGATCGTCGATTTTAACTGCTATAACGATATAATTTACTAACTTTTCGGCACGTTTATCCTTAAATAATTCTTTTTATATTTCCTTTTTTAGGTTATTAAAGAATATGGTTATTAATATTTTTTGTCCTTAATTGATTTTTAAAGCCAGTTAAATAAAGGAGTTGCCGTATCCGGAGGTTAATTCTTTTTGCTTTAGATTTTTAATTTTCTTTTTAACCTTGATTTTTTTATTTATTATTTCGAATATTTTTCTTAAAATTTTTTCGAATCTTTTATAATCGTTATAAGTAATTATGGTTTTTACGGACCTTTGTTAAGGAGGTTTGGTAACTTATTTACGAAGGGTAAGTTTAAAGTAAATGGTCGCGTTTCCGGTTAGCTGCCTTATAGCGAACTGGATTCGAAAAGTAGGTGTTACGAATCTGATAGGGAAGTATTCGAAGTAGGTACAATATTTTATAAGGAACTATTATAGCTTGGTAGTAGTTCCGTTAAAAAAGAGAGGCTTAATAAGTTTTAAAACTTTTCCGGATTTCTTACCGTAAGTTATATAGGCAGGTTATGCTAGCTGGGTTAGCTGATCCTGTTAATTAGGCTGCTTTATGCTTGCTTATCTTGCTAGCTTAACTTTTTAAGCTTTTAATTATTCGCGAGTTTCCTAAAGGGTACTGGTAAGTTCGATCTTGTCGTTAGTAAGCTAAATAATTACGTTAGTTAGCTAGTTAAATCGGTGTAAGGCTTTTTCCTAAAAGAGACTAGGTCGAGTCTTTTCGTTATTAAAATTTATAAGGTTATTTTCGGGTACCTAAAAGGTTTTCTTAAAGGCGGGCTGCTTGCTGGACGATATAATGTTAGGGATATTACTTAAAGTTTGATAATATTATTAAATAAGAGCTTGTAACTTATAACGGTTAAAAGGTTTAATTAACTATTAAACCTAGTCGTACGGTTTATATTAACAATAATATCGTTGGAAATTAAGTAATAATATGATTAATAATTACGTTTAGTAATAGCAGATTATTAAAGTAATTTAGGTAACCAAGTTATATTATAAGCTAGTAATTTATTTAAGTTATAGTAATAACGAACGTATATATTTTCGTTTTGGCTTAAGGTACTTAAGCAACTCGAATTTTTGAGCTCGTTTGGTCCTTTAAGTCCGTATGGCAGCTTAAGGAACTTAAGGGGCTTGGCCTTTTAAGTCCTTTAAGTTAGTTACGTAACCTCTTGCCTTAGGCCGGGGCCAATTCCTTTGGGAGGTCCGACCGTTTGTGTTGTAGCCAAGACCGTTAGGTTATAACATTTGGGATATCGTTTTAGATTTAAATGGTAATAACAATAATAAATTCTAGCTGGAAAGAACTCGAATTAATTTTATTCTTTTCCTTTTTTACCTTACTGTCGGTTTCTTGTTTAGCCATTTTGGCTTTCTTTTAAAGTTAAGAAATCTTTCCCTTTTTGGAATTTCATTTTGCGGAAAAGCGATACTCGCTTCTGAAATATTCTTTTTTGTTACAGTTAAAACATTCGATATTAATCTTATTTTTATAAGGTTTTTTCGAAGTAATACTTGCTTTCTTCTAAGGTTTGCCCTTATCCTTTTGAATTCGGTTATTAAAATCTTTATTGTTATTTCGTTTATTGGTTTCTTTTTTCTCGAGGTATTAATTTAAAGTACGTTAATTAGCAATAATTACTTTGTCGGTATACTTTTTAAAAGATCTTATCTTATGTACCATATATATTTTATCCTTAATTTAAGGTTTTAAGTCGTTATTAAAAGGATAAAATAACGCCCTTTTAGGTAAATTGGAAATCGCGGCCAAGCGATTAAATTTTGTCGTATATTTTGCAGCTGACTTAATTTAGTAAAAAAGATATAATTGTTTTATTACGTATTATTTTTTATTTGAATTTCCAAATATAGTTTATATTCGGTACTTAAAATATTGGTAATTGTTAGAAATATAATTAATAATGTTTCAGGATTTCTTAGGATAATTTTCCAGGTAGTCCTTTATAATGCGCTCGAATTATAAGAAAATTCGTCCAGTTAGTAACTAAGAAATAGCCATTATTTTTTGATAATTCTCCGTTAGGAAACTTTGATAAAACTTAAGGTAAGTTCTGCCTTAAACGAGAAATCTTTTTATATCCGTAATTCCGTTATAAAGCTTTAAAGTAATTAACTTATAACCCTTGATTTCTGGCATTCCGTAATAACTTGAAGGTGGAATAATAGCTTCGCGGTACCGATTAGGGCCGAATAATAAGGGTGTTAGGGTTTTCTCCTCCATTCTTCGAGTAGGTTAAGCTATACTTTTTCTGGGGAGTTGGGGTCTTTTTTTTCTGTCCTTTTCTAGGGCTTGGATTTTGCGTAAAAGGATCTTCATTTTTCCTTTAGAAAAAAGCTTTCTTTCCTTTCTTTTCAGGCCTTAAAGTTCCTGGATTACTGGTTTTTTATTTTTATTTTTTTTCTCATCTCCCTAAACCTTAATAATATCCTTTAAAGCCGGGGTTAGCTGCTGGGTTTAAAAAGAAAAAGATTCTCCTTTGCCGCGGGTTATAAAAGGTATAATATTATTAATTAGCTGAAGAACTCTTTCGATAGGGGGTAAATTATCTAATTTAATTATTAATCCTGTATTATCTTATAACGGGGGTCGGGTATATTATTTATTTTCTGAACGTCGTTTTGTAACATCGTTTTTATTAAATTTTAAAAAGTTTATGCTTAATTGGGCTTAAAATTATCCGTCCGCTTTTAATTAAAAAACTATCAAAATAAACCGAACTTATTATATATTTACCTGGAAATATAAGCAGTATCCGAAATAGGGTTTTAATTTGCAAGTAACTATAAAATGAGGAATAATTTATTAAGGGTTTATTCGTTAAAAAGGTTTAAAAAGTTTTCCCTTAATTCAAGAACGGTATAATTACCTTTAATTAAAAACTTAGATTAATAGCTAAAAAGCGAAAGATCAAGTAGGTGCTATTTATATAGGAAATCGGTTCGTTATATATCCAATTGTCTTTTAATAAGTGTGTCGTGGATTTATGTGATATATGTAATCTAGTCCCAGATCACCTAGATCACCTAGATCACTTGAGGGCTAAGCCCCTTGGCCGACCTTTAGCCGTAGCGCACTCCCGCGCTAGGCCTTAAAGGTAAGACCTTGGGATGAGAACACTGTTCTCGTAACACTTTCTAAGCTTTCCGAATATATAGTACATACCAAACCTTAATTAAATTAATATAATTTATTGTACTCTACCGCCTATTACTTTAACGATTATGTTATTTATTTTAATGTTAAAAACAATAATAACTTTTAACTTGAATTAAACGATGAAACATTTACCGAACCAGATAACGAATGTATATATATATAAAAACTTCCCGATAATTAAAATACCTTAGGTTTTATTATTTACATTCCGAATTAAAACGAAGTTAAAAGGCTATATCGCAAGGATGCTTATGTTATTTCCCGATGCTTTATATTTAATACAAGTTTCCAAATGTAGGAACATCTTTTTCGGAGGTTTGCAGCTTTAATCGTATAACTCGAAAATTGCAAAATTAAAGGTCGAACCCGAAGAAAACAATTACGTTCGGATACCAATTCAGTAAAAGAAAATGGTACAAATAAATAAATAATTATTATATAAAGCATGTTATAAAGAAAGCTCGAAAATGGAGACGTCTTTTCGTAAATAAATAATATTAGTTAAGAAAGGCTAAAAGCCTTTAAAATTAACGTATCGCGGAATCCTAATTTATAAGACCTTATATAAGAGAGTAAAGTGATTACGTAACTAAATCGAAATATTTTTGCATACAAGAATAAAACGTTTAAAGGCATGATCGATTTAAAAGCCGAAAGAAACTTTATTTTGCCCGCGGCGGCGGAAAAGTATTAAATCCCTCCAAAATACAAATTAAAGTCTTATAAGTTACACATAATAAACGAAAGTTTGTCCAGGTATAAAAATAAATCAGTTTTCCAAAAAACTAAACAATTTCCCGTTTGGATTTAAAGATATTAAAAACGAATTTCGTCGAATATTGCTAGCAATTTTAAACATGATATTATCTTAGGAATGCCGTAGCTTAAATATAGCAATTTACATATTAACTACGACGGTTCAACATTTTCTGAGGAAAACAAAAAAAAGATTAGCTAAGGAAAACGATAAAGAAATTTATTTTCTTATCAAAAAAGTACAAGTTCCAGATTAAGCCGAAATAGTACGGCTTAAGTATTAAGGGTTTAAGAAATTGTTTAAAGCTAGAAAAGATTACGAATTATTACCATATAATTAATGGGATTACCGAATACCCATTAAGAAGGGATATTATCTTAAGCTTTACAAAATCTATTATATAAAGCTTAAAAAGTTGAAGTTTTGCCGCAAATTATTCAACTTAAATTAAAAAGAAAATATATTCGACATTTTAATAGCCTTAATAAATGCCCCGTCACTATACTACTAAAGATCAAAAATAGAATGTAAAGATTTAACGAAAATGGAAACCTGGTTTTCAGAAAAATAATTAATTACAGATAATTAAACGATATTAAGATTAAAAATAAATACCCCCTAACCCTTATAAATATATTAGAGGAAAACGTTGGCAAAGTTAAATGGTTTACTGCACTTAATTTCCACAACGGTTACTATCGTATTAAAATGGCCAAAAGAAAAGAATAATACCCGGCATTTAAAATAATATACGGACTTTAGACGTATTAAGTAATCCCTGTAGGATTTATTAATGCTTCCGCCAGTTTCTAACGTTCGGTGATAATTACCTTACGAAAGTTTATGAATAAGTTCGTATTTGTCTACCTCGACGACATCCTCATTGACTTCGAAACTTTAAAAAAGCATAAAAAGTATATCGCTTAAATATTTCAAGCTCTAAATAAAGCAGATATTAAAGTGAATCCAGTCAAAAACGTCTGGCAAATATAAAAACTAAACTTTTTAAGATATATATTTATCCCCGGCTAAATTTAGATTTAACGCTTTAAGATGGAACTAAATAAAAATTAGCCTATTTTTAATAAAACCACGATTACCGATATCCGATAAATCTTAGGATTTACGGATTACGTACGCCGCTTAATTAAGGGATATGGAGACATAGTTAAATTATTAATAAAACTTATTATTAAAAACAATACGTGAATAAAGAATTTAAGTTCCTATAGAATGCGAAAACGGTATTCCAAATTTCAAAGGCCGTAATTATTAGTAAACCCATGTTAAAATTACTTAATATAAATTAAAAGAAATGCTGAAAAACGGACACCTTAGATTACGTATTAGGTATTATCTGAGAATAACTAAAGGATAACGATAAATGGTACCTAGGAACTTATTACTCGAAGGCGTTCCGAAATGCAAAACTTAAATACCCGATTTACGATAAGGAATTATTAGTAATTATTAACGCTTTTAAAAAGTAGAAGCTTTTTTTAAGGGAATTAAAAAGCGTTTCGATATTTACTTGGACCATAAACACCGTACCCGATGTATGAAGGTATAGGAATTAAATAAATAACATAAGATTTGGATGATTTTCCTGTTAAGGTTTAACTTTAAAATATATTATATTAAGGGGAAACTAAATATTTAAGCGGATATTTTTAATCGTAAAAACGATTATGAGCTCAAAGTTCCTAAACGAAGCATACAAATGCTATAGTATAACAAGGATAGCGTTATATAGTTATACGAGATCCTAAAGAAACCAACCCCCGATCTTTTAATACGGTTTCGGAATTGCTACGATGCGGAGGAAAAGAAAAAAGTTTAGTAATTAAAAAGATAGCCAAAAAACTAGCTGTTATACCGTGGCAAGATTTATGTTCCCAGGAACGAATAAGAATAATTCGTAAAGGAATTTTACGAAAACTTAGTATACGGATATGAAAAAAGCTTTAAACTTAGCCGACGGCTATAAGTGAAATATAACTTCTTGAAATTACGCGGAGTAATTAAAAAGGTTGTTAAAAATTATAATATTTTTAATAAGGCCAAGGTAATGCGTTATAAGCCTTATAAGTTATTACAACTTATAAATATTCTTAACAAGGCATGGAATACCATAGCTTACTATTTTATTACCAGTTTTTCTTTATTTAAAAATCTATTAACTAAAATTAAATACCACGGAAACTGGGTAATGCTTAATAAACTTACTAAGTATAGGTACTTCCTACACTTTAAAGGAACTATAACGGCAAAGTAATTAATTTATGCTTTTATTTGGCATTATTTCGATAAATGCGAAATATTAAAAAGGATCGTTTTTGATTAAAATAAGTATTTTACGTTTAAATTTAGGACCAGCTTCTTCAAACAAAGAGGTGCTAAGCTTAGGTTCTCGACAGGTTATCACCTTTAAACTGATGATTAAATTAAAAACTTAAACCAGATTCTGGAATAATATCTTTACAGTTACGTTAATTACCCACAGAATAATTCGGTAAAACCTTTATCATTAACACAAATAGCTTATAATACTTTAGTTAACGAAAATATTAGCATATCCCCCTATACAGCGGTATATATTTATAATGCGGAAACCTAACGACTAAACTAACCACTTGCCAAAGTACTAAGAATTACCATAATTACCCCAAAAGTAAAAATACTGGCAACAAAAATCAAGATTATTTAGGTTCGTTTCCGGAACGAACCGCGATTTGTCTAACGAAAAAGGGCCCAGTATAGTAATAAAAAAAGAATTAAGACATTAATTTTAGCGAAAAGAAATAAGGTCTATATATGACGTTAAAGATAACACACGACGTCGGATATCTCACGAATTAGAACCAAACGGCCTAACGATAAGCTTGATTTTAAGAAGCCTAACACGTTCAAAATTAATAAAGATATTTCTAAAACTAATTATTAAGTGTTATTACCCAAGATGATAAAAATACACCTTAATTTTCAGATTTCCTTACTTAAACCAACACCTAAAAATACCCAGCTAAAGATAAGCTTAAAAATCGAAAAGGACGATAACGAATACGAAATCGAAAGGATATTAAATTTTAAAATAGTTAAAAACAAAATCTAATACTCAATTAAATGGAAAGGATACTTAGACGAAGAGAACATTTGGGAATTACTTAACCACCTGACGAACGCAATGGATTTGGTGAAGACATTTTACTGGCAGAATCCTAACCGACCGTTCCCAGCGCAGCTAAGGTTGTAGGGGATAAAGGTCCCCCGCTTAAATCCAAAGCCGCAGCGTTCCAGTCGAAAAAAAATAAACGCCTCCGTAATGGTATCGATCTCGGAAACAAGCCATGCTTGTTCTGCTTCCATACACTGCTGTTCCTCCTTTAACCTTTCCTGTTCTTTTAATTGATTCAATCTATAATCTTCACTTAAAACGGTAAACGTCTTTTCTTATAAAACATTTTGCTAAAAACGTAAGGGTTTTAACCGACCAAAAAGCTCCATCAGATTATCTTCCATTTTACGTTATTCCTTTTGTTAAAGTTTACGTTTTTCCTCGATTTTTATTAATGCATTCATATCTAATACGTCGTAAGCCGAACGCTGGCGACGGATGTAATAGCCGCAACTTAAGATATTAACCAAATAAAAATAATCAGCCGTTTTAAGGCGAATATAATTCGAACAGAAAATAATTTTAGAACTAAATTTCTTAATAGAATTTGTACAATTGTTCCGTGCCTGTGACGGCTCAGGGGTTTAACCAACTATTAAACCTAGTCGTACGGTTTATGTTGGCAGTAATATCGTGGGAAACTGAGTAATGATATTTTTAATAGTTACGTTTGGTAATAGCAAATTATTAAAAGTAATTTAGGTAACCAAGCTGTATTATAAGCTAAAGCTATTTAGGTTATAGGAAATAACGAGCGTATATATTAGGAATGGAAAATTAATGGATTATATTAGATCAAGATATCCATTTAAATTTATTATAATGGTTTATGTTGGATTAAGATATCCATTTAAATCCATCACTATGGATTATATTGGATTAAGATATTTATTTAAATCCATGTTACGTAATCCTTTATCTTAAGTGGGGTGACCGTTTGCCGAGGCCAGGTTTGTGTAGGTTATAATACGATTTTCCCCTTTTATAATTTTTGCTCTTAAAGATTTTGTTTTATTTTGGTGAGTTTACTTTTTATCATGTCTGGTCGTATGCCTAATCGTAAACCTCGTAATCGTCCGAACCAGAAAGAAAGTATTACTTCGCTTGCTGCTTATATGCGTACATTTGGTTTTGAAGTAATACCGTATATACCTTATTTCAAAAATGGTTCGACTTGTAAAATAATTAAGGACTTTCGTCGTTATGACTAATACGTCCGTTATCCGAACCGTCGATGCGATAGGTTCGGAGTTCCCTTATCTTTTTTTAATAACGTTGGTAAAAAGAAAGATCGTTTTAATAAGGCTTAACAGGCGGCCAAGGCTTTCTTGGTTAAGGCCTAACAGGACATGTAAAATGTTTCTTCGAAAATAATAAAAGTTATGTTACGTTTAGACCGATTAAAAAAACAACAGGCTACTTTTTATAAAAAGGCGTTAAAGTTGATTTATCGTGGTATGGCTTTTTTGGACGAGTTAAAAACGCAAAAACGTTTTAAGAAGGAATAGCGTTAATTGTCCGTTGTTATTGTTTCCTTCGAGTAGGAAGGCATTTATTTTTTACAGGATCCCTCCTGGGATGGTTTTGATTTTAGCGCCCTTGATGTTGGTGAAAGTTTTTTAATAGGTGCTGGGCGTTCTTAAGGTTTCTGGCGGGTTTTTAGGTGTTTTCGGAGTTTGGGTAGTTTTTCCATTTAATTAGGTATTAGGTAAGTCCGTTTTTTTTGCGCATGTTTGAAATTCTTTCTGCTTCGTATGTTGGTATATCTTTTTCCGCTTTTTTTTATATCTTATGTTAACTTTGATGGTGTTTGTTGTTAACTTGAGTAAAGAAATGTAAAAGACTGGATGGAGTTTGACTTTAGGTGGTAGTTTTAATTAATAGCTATTTTCTAAGATTTTCTTGATGATTTTGTATGGGCCGATATATTTGAAGTCGAGTTTTTTGTTGGGTTGCTTGGTTTGGATGTTTTTGGTAGCTAGGTGTTATAACCTAACGGTCTTGGCTACAACACAAACGGTCGGACCTCCTAAGGGAATTGGCCCCGGCTTAAGGCAAGAGGTCACGTGATTAACTTAAAGGACTTAAATGGCCAAGCCCTTTAAGTTCCTTAAGCTGCCATACGGGCTTAGAGGACCAAACGAACTTAAGGGTTCGAATCGTTTAAGTATCTTAAGTTAAAACGAGGATATATACGTTCGTTATTACAATAACTTAAATAGATTATTAATTTATAATATAACTTAATTACCTAAATTACCTTAATAATTTATTATTATTAAACGTAATTATTAAACGTATTATTACTTAGTTTTTAACGATATTATTGTTACTATAAACCGTATAATTAAGTTTAATAATTAATTAAACTTTTTAATTGTTATACGTTATAAGCTCTTATTTAATAATATTATTAGATTTTAAGTAATACTTTTAATATTATATCGTTTAATAAGTAACCCGCCTTTAAAAAAACCTTTTAAATATCCGAAAATAACCTTATGAATTTTAATAACGAAAAGACTTAATTTAGTTTTTTTTAAAAAGAAGCTTTGCGCCGACTTGATTAACTAATTAATGCGGTTACTTAGTTTACTAACGATAAGATTAAGCTTATTAATATTTTTAAGGAAACTTACAAATAGTTAAAAGCCTAGAAAATCGAGTTAGCAAAATAAGCAAGCATGGAGCAGCCCGATTAATAGGATTAACCAGCCTAGCTAGCACAACCTACTGAAATAATTCACGGTAAGAAATCCGTAAGAGTTTTAAAGCTTACTAAATTTACCCCTTTTAACGGAATTACTACCAAATTATAATAATTTTTTACGGAATATCGTACTTACTTCAAATATTTCCTTATTAAATTTGCAACATTTATCTTTTAAACTTAGTTCGTTATTAAGCAACTAACCGGAAATGTAATTATTTAATTTAAACTTATTTTTCGTAAATAGATTATTAAACTTTTTTAATAAAGGTCCGCAAAAACCATAATTACTTATAATAATTATAAGAAATTCGAAAGAAAATTAAGAAAGGTATTCGGAATAATAACTAAAAAAATTAAAATTAAAAACAAAATTAAAAATTTAAAACAAAAAGGATTAGCCTCCGGATATGGCAATTCCTTCATTTAATTAGCTTTAAAGATTAATTAAGGATAAAAGGTATTAATAATTATATTTTTAACGGCTTAAAAAAAAGGTATAAAAAGAATTATTTAAAAATAAACGCCCCGAAAAGTTAGTAAATTATATCGCCATAGCAGTTAAAATCGACGATCAGCAATACGCCTAAAGGACTCGACATTTTAAAAACCGTCAAAACAATAAGCCAAAGCATCCCCCTAATACCAATACGCCATAAGGAACCAACATATCCCATGGAACAGCACCAGGACCTATGGAATTAGGCGCAATATAACACCGCGACCTGCGTACCATCAAATGCTTTAACTGCAACAAAATAGGACATAAGGCCTTTTAATACAAAACGGCTAAAAAGCTACGACAGAATACCTGGATACCAGTTCCCCAGGGACCCCCTCGAAATAACTGAGAAAACGATAACAGATTAATTAACATAATTAAGATCAGGAATAACTATAATCCCCTTAAAAAAGGATAACAGGGATTATAAAAGGTAAAAAAGCTATCTTAAACGGCCATTTAAAAATAACGAACCCCCATTATAGGACCTATAGTAACCTAATAGCGAAAGCAGTATAACGGGTAAAAAAGCTTTTAAAAGATAAACTATTTTCCCGTTTACAAAAAAAGCGGCGACAGCGGTAGGAACAATTAAAACTGAAGGCATAAATTAAGAAATACCAAAGTTAAGATAAAAACTTACTGCCAGAATAACTAAACCGATATGGGAAATTTTACGTTATCTAGTATAAACGCATTTATTACCTAAAACATATAAAAGAAAAACGGTATATTAAAACACGACTTACGTAAATGTATAACCAGGAATTCGACTTTTATAATTAAACCGGAAAAGATCTTAGAGATTAACGATAATACAAACACCTAAAAGCGTTTACCTTAAACAATACCATTAATATTATCACGGTAGCAACAAGTTGGTCAAAAAAAAAAAGCTGCCTTAATAAAGACCTTATATATTATTACGATTAATGTAACCATAAAACAAAAAAAGAATGGATTTATTAAATAGTTATAAAAACATCCTTAAAAGTAGTTAATAACTTAAACTTCCGTTTAACCTTTACGGATAACCCAGATAAACGACAAAAAATTAAATACGAAATAAAGAAAAAGAACGAAAACATAAAGTAATACGACGCCTAGTTTTAAATACGACAAAAGATCCCTAAACCAAAATATATTACCAGGAAAGACTTCCAGACGTAAATCCTTTTATTCGAAGCTATTTTACGTAAATAAGAAAAATAGCTAAAATAATTAAAAACCCTTAACGTATAAAATTAAAAACGTATTAAGGCGTTAAAGGATAAGTTAAAAAACGAACGCCACCTGTAAGAAAGCCGCAGGATAGTAAGACCCGGAAAAGCCAGTAAAAGCTTCCTAAAAGGGCTTTAAATGCAACAATAAAAGCTAAAAACGACCTTATTACCCTATAAATAAGAATTAAAATATATTGGTTTACCGTATTTATGGATTACGAAGTAATAGGAAATAAGTATATTACGCCAGATATGGTTAACTAATTTTAATTACCATAAAAAGAAAAGATAAAACCTTATATTACCGAAAACGTAAAAGGTTAAGTATTTACCTACGATAATAAAAAGATTAACCGTAAAATTAATCATTTTAAGATTTTCGTTAACGGACGAAACCAGATAGCAAACTTCGATATCGTTCTCGTAGGAAATTACGACATAATCCTCGGAAAACCATGGCTATACTAATATAACCCCTTAATCGATTAAATAACTAACCAGGTAAAGTTCGCTTTATATTTATTCGACAAAAAAAAGCAAAAAACGTAAGGATCTTAATATTCGATCGAAAATAACGACGAATATAAGCATAAGAATACGACAAAAACCTTACCACTTATAAAAACAAGATATAAAAAAAAACAAGGGTATTACAAAAAAATACGACGTATTATCGTTATTATCAAAACAAAATTATAAAAAATAAACGATTACTTATAATATTAGCCCCTAAAACTAAAAACCATAATTAACGTATTTCCATAATACCATAAATACAAACGACTATTCCGTAAAAAACTTAAAACAAAATTATTAAAACATAACGAATAAAATTATAAGATAATTCTTAAAAACGGAACATCGACCAGATTTTATTTAATTTATAACTTTAACGAAATAAAACTATAGGCATTACGTAAATACCTTAAAGACAAACTTCGGAAAGGTTATATACGACGTTTTAACTTATCGGCCGGATACCTTATATTTTTCGTACTTAGGAAAAACGGGAAATTACGCCTAATTATTAACTATAAGCAATTAAACGATATTACGGTTAAAAACAGAATATCGTTACTCCTAATTAACGAAATAAAAGATTGCTTTTACGAAACTAATTAGTTTATAAACCTAAATCTTAAAAAAAAATATAATTAAATTCGCATCAAATTAGGATATAAATAAAAAATAGCCTTTAAGATAAACTACGGACTTTTCGAATATTTCGTTATGTTTTTCGGACTTACGAACGTACCAGCAACTTTTTAACGGATAATTAATTCTGTACTTAAGGAATACTTAAATATTTTCGTTATTTGTTACCTCGACGACATTCTCATCTATTTAAAAAACAAAAAGGAATATATGGGATACGTTTGTACAATTCTTTAAGCCTCATAAAATGCCAACTTTTTAATTAATAATAAAAAAAGCTAGTTCCATATATAAAAAGTGGAGCTTTTAAGATATATTATTACCTTAAAATATATTAAGATAAACCCCGAAAAAATTGCTATAATATAAGAATAAAAAACGCCTATTACAATTAAAAAAGTACAAGCTTTTTTCGGATTCGCCAATTATTATAAAAAGTTTATTCGAAACTTTAACAAAATAATTATACTATTATCCAACCTAACAAAAAAAGGAAATAAGTTTTTCTGGATATTAAAAACGGAAATAACTTTTTAAGAGATTAAAGATGCGATTATCAACAAACTAGTATTAATCATATATAACCCAAACCGTTTAATTAAGCTTAAAACCGACGCTTCGGATTATGCTTTAAACGTAATAATAAAATATCATAATAATTAAAGCCATTTATATTTTATCACCTTTTACTTTTACAAGTTAAAAGGAATAAAGTTAAATTACGCTATCCCCGATAAAGAATTCATGGCTATTATTAAGGCCTTCCGGGAATTTAGATATTATCTTAAAAAAAACCTGCACCAAGTAAAAATATATACCGATTATAAGAACCTTACCCGTTTTACCACCACCAGAAAACTTACAAAACGATAATTACATTACGCCAAAAAACTATCAAAATATAACTTTATTATCATCTACCAAAAAGGATCAGAAAACGGCAAAGCAAACGCACTTAATCGAAAACCAGACCTTGAAGAAAAGGTAATTAAAATTAGCTACCAGATCTTCGACAGTACCATAAAAGGATACCTACAACCACGACAAATAGTAATAGTCAGAGCAGCACCCCCTAATTTATACCAGAAAATCCAGGAATATAACGATAATTTACCTGAAATCCAGAGAATGGAAAAAATATAAGTCCTAGAAAAATACCAGGAAATATTAGTAAAAGACGTACATAAGTATTAGCTACACGGATATCTAGGGATCCACAAAATTTTAGAACGATTATAACGTACCTATTATTTTCCTAGAATAAAATCAATAATAAAAAGAATACGATAATAATGCCATATCTGCAATAAGGCAAAAGCTCGACGACACAAGCCATACGGAGAACTACAACCATTACTAGTCGTAAAGCGACCATGGAATTTAGTTACTTTCAACTTTATTACCAAACTTCCATTTTTAGAAAACCCAGCTATAGGTATGCACTACGACAGTATCTTCGTAATTATTAACCGATTCACCAAATTTTCCTATTTCCTACCATATAATGAGGACACAGACGCAGAACAATTGGCCTACATCTTCTTAAGGCACATCTTAGGAGTATACGGATTACCAACAGAAATCATTTCAGACAGAGGAACAACATTCACTTCGAAATTCTGGCAAGGACTTATGGCGCAACTAGGCCTAAACCACAAACTGTCCAGCGCATTCAGACCCCAGACGGACGGACAAACAGAAAGAACCAGAGCGTTAGTACGCTGACGAGAACGACGTTTTTTAATTCGACCCGACATTATAAGTATGAAAAAGGAAAGGTTACTTACCAAAATTAACAGACAAACAATTAATCTTTAAGGGCAAAGATCCTGAAGGGGAGAAATCGTGTTATAACCTAACGGTCTTGGCTACAACACAAACGGTCGGACCTCCCAAGGGAATTGGCCCCGGCCTAAGGCAAAAGGTTACGTAACTAACTCAAAGGACTCAAAGGGCCAAGCCCCTTAAGTTCCCTAAGCTGCCATACGGGCTTAAAAGACCAAACGAGCTTAAGGGTTCGAGTCGCTTAAACACCTTAAGCCAAGACGAAGATATATACGCTCGTTATTACCATAACTTAGATAGATCACCAGCTTATAATACAACTTGGTTACCCAAATTACCTTGATAATCTGCTATTACCAGACGTGACTATTAAACGTATTATTGCTTAGTTTCCCACGATACTACTGCTAACATAAACCGTACGACTAGGTTTAATAGTTGGTTAAACCCCTTAGCCGTCACACCAAAGTACGAAAATTACTTTATTTACCAGGACTTTAAGGTTAAAGCCTGCAAATACCAGCCCGGATAAATAACCTCCAGGATAACCAAAAAGCTAGGATGCTCCTGCTATTTTGATACATTTTAATATAAAATGTACGATAAAAATGGTTAGTTCCGACCCGACGTTAGCGACTACGGATAGTTATCTCCGGAGCTTTGCGAGCTCCTTAAATGTACGGTATATACCAAATTACGAAAAAGCCAGCATAAGTCGTTATACTTTACCGCTTGTTATATCGACGATTATTTCATTTATTTTAAAACCAAAGAAAATAACGACTTTTGGCCTAAATGGAATAAAGAAATATTTACCGATTTAAATAATAAGTGCAGATGCACAGAAAGTTCCCGATAGCCAAAATACCCTAGGTTTTATTACTTAGATCCCGAATTAAAACAAAGCCAAAAGGTTATATCGCAAAAATGTTTATGTTATTCTTTAATGCTTTATATTTAATACGAACTCCTAAATGTAAAAATACCTTCTTTAAAGGTTTATACTTTTAACTTAATAATTCGAAAAATTCAAGGTTAAAAATCGAGCCCGAAAAGAATAATTACCTTCGAATGCAAATATGGCAAAAAAACATAATTTAAATGTAAAAACGATTAATATATTAAATACCTTATTCGAAAAACGCGCGAATGGAAACTTTCTTAAGCTGGACATTATCACAAATTAAAAAACGCCAGAAGCCCTCGAAAATAAGGTATCGAAAAACCCTAACTTACAAAATCATATGTAAGGCAGTAAAAAAATTACGTAACCAAATCGTAACTCCATTTTAATATAAAAACAGCACATTTAAAGCTATAATTAACTTAAAAGCCGAAGGAAACTTTATTTTTCCCATAACGGCAAAAGAATATCGTGTTCCTTAAAGGTATAAGCTGAAATCTTACAAGTTACGCCTAATAAACGGAAGCCTGTTTAAATACGAATACGGACGAATTCTGCAAGAAACGGAAAAACTTCTCGTTTGGATTTAAGGATATCAAAAACGAATTTTGTTAAATATTGCCGACATTTCTGGATACGACGTTATTTTGGGAATGCTATGGCTTAGGACTAAGAATCCTTATATTAACTGGAAATACTAAATACTTTCCTAGGAATGTAACAAGAAACTACCTAAAAAGAACGAGCAAGAGATCTGCTATATTATCAAAAAAGTGTAAATGCCAGATCAAGCCGGAATGGTACCACCTAAATATTAAGGATTCAAAAAACTGTTTAAAGATAAAGAAGACCATAAGTTGCCACCATACGGTTAACCGGATTATCGGATATTTATTAAGGAAGGATATTATCCTAAATTTTACAACATTTATTACATAAACCTTAAAAAGTTAAAAGCCTTATGGAAAATTATTTAATTCGATTTGAAAAGAGGATATATTCGACCTTTTAACTTTCCTGCTAAATACCCCGTCCTTATAATACCAAAAATCAAAGACGGAAAGTAAAAGATTAACGAAAAAAAGACCTAGTTTTTAAAAAAGCTATCGATTATAAATAGCTAAACGATATCACGATCAAAAATAAATACCCCCTAATCCTTATAAACACATTAAAAGAAAACGTTAACAAAGTTAAATAATTTACTGCATTTAATTTTTAAAACGGATATTACCGTATCAAAATAACCTAAGGAAAAAAATGAAAAACGGCATTTAAAACGATATATGGACTTTACGAATACCGAGTAATGCTTATAGGACTTACTAATGCTCCCGCCAGCTTTTAACGCCTGGTAATAATTACCTTACGCAAATATTTAAATAAGTTTGTATTCGTCTACCTCGACGACATTCTCATTTACTTCGAAATTCTGGAGGAGCATAAATAATTTACCTCAGCTAGCTCAGGCCTCCCTGGCTCGTTCTCTATTTTCTTCGAAGTTACTTAAGTACCGCTCCATAACGCTAAAAATCAACCAATCAAACCCCAAATCCCCGTAACGAGCCAGCGAGGCCTGAGTTCATGTTGTGCGAAAGAGGGGTTCGTTCTGTACATTTCATAATTAAGAAAAACGAAATTTTGCAATATTTTAACAACAAGACGTTTCCTGTAGTTATATATATATTTATACGAATCCTTTTATTATGGCTTATTATCAGTACCGTGATAATTCTGATTAGGACCTTTTTGCCATTTTTAAATACCAACGTGTCCATCAGCTACAACCCGAATACGTTGCGTTATTATCCCCCCTTTTAGAATACGACGAATCCGAATTTTCTCAGTTTTATCGAGTTACGCCTTTAAAATAGAATATACGTACGTGTATAATCAATTTCTGGCAATAACACCGAAGAACGAATTTAACGTTTGAAAACTTTATCCGTAGTTAAATTTTTTGCGAGGATTTAAGTAAAGCTTTTAATTCGATTATTCGAATTAATCGGTTAATTAACGTATTAAAAAAAGAACGAATACGGGATAGGTTATTAATAGGCGAAAGTTGGTAAAACCTTATTATTCTTATTAATTAGGACCTTATTATAAGTAAATATCATAATACGTTATACGGAAAGTTTATAGCTTTTATAAAAAAGCCTGGATTCCGCCGCCCGCCGGAGGATTTATTATTCGATATTAAAATAATTTATATTACCTTAGACGAAGGTTAACGGTTTATAAATACGTTAACCTTTAATTAATTCAAGCTTTTAAATTAGGTAACTATATACCTAAGGAAAAAGTAGCAATCGTATAATATAAAGCCGACAACAAAGCGGTTTGGTAATAATAATAATCCGGACGTTTTTACGTATTCTTTCCTTATAGTCCTAACTATTATGGTTAAAATCGTTTCCAAGATTAATAACAGTTATTTACCTTATTTATTAGGCAAATTCTTATTATTTTCGAATTTATTACGAAATAAAATCGATATATTAAAAAAGTTAAATAAAGACGTAACCCGGTTATTAAAAATAATAAAAATAATTACATTACTTTTTTTATAATAATACCGTTTTAATTAAGATAAGTTAAACTCTATAACGAAGTACGACAAAATAATATTATATTTTAGTACGATAACTTTAATATTTAAAATTATATTCGTAATATAACATTTTAATACGGTTCCGTTATACGGAATTTTATTACCGCCCTTATCCGTTATTATAACCGTATCCTTAAAAAAGGGTTAAAGTAATTTATATTCCGTTTTAATTAATATTATAAAATAAAATAGTTTTATAAAACGTTATAATAATATTTGGTATTACCAGATACTTTCCATTAATTCGTAATTAATATTATCCGGAATTTATTCCTTATTTTTATTAATACGTTTTATAAGTAAAATAAGTAAAAGTTCCCAGGTTTTCCTAAATCAAAACGTTTATTATATAATAAACGCCGTTCGATTTTATTAAGTATAATTAATTAAAACAAAAGTATTATTAAGGGTATTCATTACCTTTATTAAAAGATTTTTTAAGAAATATGCCGTTTTAAAAGAACATAATTTTATCGATTTTCGAATCGCTTTTATCTTATTTACGGGGATTAGAAAATAATCAGTTATATCTGGAAAATATAGGTTAGTTAAGCCGAAATAGCCGATTTATATAATAAGAAACAATAGATCTTTTCCGTTCCTATTTTATTTTATATATAAATAAATTTCTTATTTATATTTATACGTATTTCTTAACTTAACAATATCGACGGGGCGTATATAACGTAAATAACCTTAAAGGTAGATCGTTAGTTTTTAAATAAGATAACGTAATTATATTAAAAATTGCCAAAGTTTTATTTTTTTAAGCCCTTTATTTTTTATATGCATAATGTTTGTATATTTACGCTATTTTTATAAAAATTACGCGTTTAATAGGAACCGTTCGTAAAGAAAATGTTTAACGTTTACGGAATTATTAAAAATAAATCGATCGAAAATCATGTTTCGAAAATTTGATTTACCGAATTCATTAAATATATATATTCCCGGTTAACCGTCGCTAAGTTCGAAACTATCGCGTATAATATAATTTCGAAATATCTTGGTTGCGTTAAATAAATAAAGAAAATATTACGGGATCTTAATTAGGATGTATTAATAAATAAGGGTTTATTTAACGAAAATCTTTTATCGTTATTTGTTAATAATACGTTATTTAATAACATAAATAATTTAACGGATAATTCGAAAGTATTTTATTTTTTAATTCGGGAATATAACTTATATATATTACTTTTTAAACGATATAATCTTAATTAAAATATTTAAAAAAAGGTTTTTTTATCGATTAATTATAAGGTTAATCATATTTTTAATGCAGATAATATTTCGTAAGATAACGATTTTTTCGACCCGATTATTAATAATAATTAACCGTTAAACGATATAATTTTTATTAATAAAAAATTCCGAAATTGTTACCGCTTTTTTCAAAAAACCTAAGTTTATTTATACTTTTTATAGATTATACGTTATAGCGACGTTAGTTATATTAAACGGTTAATACCGATATTATCGGGTTTTTTATAGGGCCGGTTATATTAATTACGGTAAAAAAATATTTTATTTTAATTAAATATTACGTTTTATAATATTAAATCGCATTTTTAAAAACTTAATCTTAATATTAAATTTAGCTTTTATAAAATTTAGGGAGAAAATATAAAAAGTATTAAATTAAAAGGGCGAATATTATAACTTATAACTTGCTAGCGAACTTTGCCGATCGAGAAATAATATATATAACGTTAATATTATTTTTTTTCGAAATTCGGTTTTAATAAAGTACCGTATTTTCCTTTAACGCGAATGTTATGCGCGTTATGCTTTTTTGCAAAATAAGCGTTACATTATTCAAGATTTCCGTACAGAAATCCTTAAACGCTTATATTGTTTGTTTCGTAATTTTTAGCTTATTAAAAAACATTTATTTCGGGTTAAAAAGGATGGTTAAAAGTTCGAAGATATTTTGGCTATAAGCCGGAAAGTTATAAAAATTAAATTTATTCATTTTAATAATATCGTACTTAATATTAATAACGAAAGTAAGTTTAATTAATTAAATATAATAAAGGACGAAAATTAACTTATAAATAACTTTAACGTAATTACCCGCGTAACTCTTAATACGGAATTCGTTAAAAATAATTTGGTTTCGGATAACCCGAATATCTTATATACGGAAAAAAGTTATAATTTTATGGTATAAATTATAAATAATTCGCTAAATAGTTTTAATTAAGATTATCCGTTATTCTTTACGTCGTCGTCGGATAAACAAAATAAGGATTTATTAGATAAAAACGAACCGTTAATATAATTCTTTACTTTTTTATTATTTTTATATTTTATTATAATTTATATAAGGATTTAATTTTAATATTAATATAATTTATTATTTTGCATAATTTTAATTAAGGCCGTTTAATTCGGAAATCTTATTTATAATAATATTATATAAGGTTTTCGTATTAAAATAAATTAACGTATTAATAATATTATATTACTTATAGTTAAATATATCGTATAATTTTATATTAACTTATATATTTCGTATATAATTAATTTATTAGTTAACGTTTTTGCATGTTTTTTATTATTTCTGCCTTTATTTTTACTTTTATTCGAAAGTTATTATAACTTGTCTATTAATAACCTTATTTATATTAATAAAACCTAAAATTATTTTTTTCCTAAGCGTTATATCCGGGTTTAAGTTTTCCTAAAAGTTTTTATTTAAGTTATATAATAATGTTTGATATTTTAAAATTACGTATAAATATTTCTTGCCACGTTTTTATGTCTAATTTATATATTTATTACTTATATAATCTCGTAAACTATAATATTTATAAAACGGTTACATAATATGTACTTTTTGGTTAATCGGTTCGGTTTATAAAATTATAAACCTTTTTTTATATCATTTATAATGTATTCGTTTTATATATTTTTTCCGTTAAATTATAAAAGCCGTAATTAATTAATTATCCCTAATTAAATTTATAATTTAATAATTTATACGGTCCGCAAAATCCGTTATAACGTAAATCTTATTTTATCGAACGTTATTTTTTAAAATATCCCGAACGGTAATATTAGTATTTAACGTTTATATAAGTGCCAAACCTTATAAAAATAAGAAATCCTATTTATAATACGGGCTTTTGGCGATACCATCGAATTCAAAAATTATTATTAATCGTAGAATTTACCTAATTAACATGTAATCGATTTAGCGCGAAAACGTAAGGTACTTATAGTTTTTCAGTTTTTCCGTATATTAATATAATTTTATAATATAAACTTAGTATTTAGAATCGGTTACGTATAATATACGTTTTTTATAAGGTACGTTTTAAATTTTAAAACTGTTAAATATTATTTAATTAATACGAAATTGCTTTAATTAGGATAAGGCCTTAAGTTATGTTATGTTACGGGTTATTCTGATAATAACTTTAATTATTTATTAATTTATGATTTTGTTACCCGTTTTTAACGTTATTTTTTCATATTATGATTAACGAATTTAATATATTTGGTAAAAAGTTCAAAGTTCGCCGGGTACATTTAAGGTATATTATGATTAAAATTTTTAAAAAAAAGCTTTTAATATATTATGAAAGTTGTTTATATTTTATAATAAATATTTTAAATATTAAATAATATAAATACGTTAATTTTAATTATTATAACATAAAAAGATATAAAGAAATATGCGGAATAAAGGTAAGTTATATTAAAGTAAATAATATTGGTTATATATTAAATAATTATAATAATTATATTCGGTATATATTTAAGTAAAGGAATTTTATGGATTATTTTAAATAGTTCGTAATAAAGGAAAAATCTGGTACAATTTATATACGTTTATTAGTTTTTTCCTTATACGTTATTATTTCGTTATAAAAAAAATAACGTTAATTTTTAAGTTAATATTTAATAATTTATATAAACTTAATTATTTACATATTTATAATTACATAATTTTAAATTTTATATATATATTAATCCTAATTATATATATTATTTTCGGATTTCCTTATAAGTTATAGATTATTTATAAGCTTTGTTTATATATTATAAAACGTTATATATATTTTCTTAATACTAATAATCCGCCCCGGATATTATTTAGCATATAAATGTTACCCGTTTATTATATTTTATATCTTAACTTATTATTTCCCGTTTTAATTAGGTAAAAATGTTACCGGTAAACTTATTATATCCCCAGATTTGCAATTTATAAATACCTTTATGATAATACTTAATATTATGCAATTATTAAAATAAAATTAGCGCCGTTTAATAAAGCGGAATATAAGAACTATATTTTCACGTAATATAACGATTTAATAAAAGATTAAAATATATATAATAATATAAATGTTATTAAGTTAACCTTTAATTCGAATTATATTAACTGCGGCATTATTTTCCTTACTTTCCTTATAATGATATATATTATCTTTTTAAACTTTGCGTTAATTAACAAATTATTTTATTATACCTTTAAATAAATATTTAATAAAAATGTAATATTTTAAGGCCTTAATAAAATAAGATTTATTAATATATGTATAAAAACATGGTTTACTTATGGTTATATGACTTTTAACGCATATTTTATTTATAATAATATCGGAATCGTATTTAAATAAATATTTAAGAGCTTTAATTACGTATATATAATTTATAAAACATTAATAAGAAACGTATTTATATATATTAACAACATTTAAAGCTAATTTTTATTACCGGAAAACGGAATTATAAAATAATATATAATATTATTCGTTTTTTTCGTTATATTAAAATATAGCCTTAAAGTTAACGAATTAAAAACCACGAATTATTAAATAATAGCCTTTTGGAATTATAAAATAGGTATTTTTATATTATAAATTTAATTATCGTATTTTATTTAAAAAAACGTATAATTCAAGCTGTTAATCATTTCCGGGAATTTATAAATAATAATAATTTGCATAATATAAATCGTACTAAAAATATAGTTGTTTTATAATCCCGATTAAAATTATAAAACCGTAAAACCTTTTACGGTATATATTATATAAATATTATCTTTATAATATTAAACGAAAAGAAAATCCGCCTTTATTCGTAAATTTATAACGAATAAATCATTATATACAAAAATTAGCTTTATAAGTATCGTAATATATTCGGTGTTAACGCCGAAACCTTTAATAATTATTTATTATATCCGACCTTTCGTTTACTTATATAAAATTCCGATATAAAAGAATTTCGAAATCCACCCGTTATCCTAATTACGTTAAAAAAGAAACAACTTAATATTAAGCAGCTAAAACCCCGTACCCTTATAAATTTTACACCTTAAAAAAAGAAGTTTTAAAAGCCGTAACCGAAAATACCGGTAAACCTTAACTTAAAGTATTTATTAAGGTACTTATTAATAAACGATTTGTTTAAAGTTTTAACGAAATTACTTATTCCGATAAACTTATTATTACTAAAATTCCTATTAAGATTATAACGAAACATACGACGGGAACCCGGAAATATTAATCAGAACTTTAAATTAATTATTATAAAAATATCGTAATTATTAAAATTTTTAACCAAAAAGTTTTAACGTACGTAATAAGCTTTAAAGAAAGATAACTAAAGGCCGGTTTTAAAAGATATTATTTACGGTTACGGGAAAATAAGATTATAAAACGTAAAGGTTCCGGGTTTATTATAAAACCGGGATCCTAAATATTTTAAGGTAATATTTAAAAAAAAACGGACGTCGGAATAGTTATATTTATAATAAAAAAATAACCTTTTTGATATTAGTTAAAAATTATTTATATCATTTATTTACCCATATAATCGATCCTTTATATTAATTAATCGACCCGAATTAAGGTATCCTAAAGGTTAAAAGGAATAAAAATATTTTAAAAGCTAATACGATAAGCTCGAAAAAAGAAAAACCGAAAAATAAAATTTAAAAAATATTAATTCGGTATTATAAATTAAAAAATATAAGTTAAAAAAATTAATTTATTAATAGTTACGATAAACTATAATTTATAACCCATTATATTAAAACTTGTCATTTTTTTTAGCTTATAAAGTTTATTATATATCCCTAATAATATATAACTAATCCGGATTAAAAAGAATTAATATCTCTAAATTACTTAACGAACTTAAAATTAATAAAACGAATATAATAAATGGAAAATATATTAATAACATCACTTTTATTATTTAGTTATTTTTTTATGCGATTAAGTTATCTTAATATAAAGGGGACATAGTTTCGGACTTTAAGGTAATGCTTATATCCCGTAAGGACGTAAATAAGCTGGCAAAATATACCTATAACGTTCCTTATTTTAGCAAACTCGAAGATATACCGTCAAAAACCGCAAAAAGTTAGAACGTCCGTTTCGACCTCCAGTATGTCACGACGCTCATCCCGTAAGGACGTAAATAAACTGGCGAAATACATTTATAACATCCCTTACTATAATAAACTCGAAAATATACTATTAAAAGCCGCAAAAAGTTATATCGTCCGCTTTAACCTTTAATATATCGCAACGTTTATCCCGTAAAAACGTAAATAAGCTGGCGAAATATATTTATAATATCCCTTACTTTAGCGAATTCGAAGATGTACCGTCAAAAGTCGCGAAAGGTTATAACGTCCGCTTCGACCTTTAATATACCTTACCTATTAACGACCGTAACCCCGCCTCGAAACCGAACGCGTTTTTCGTTATCCGTTCCGATTAAGACCGGCCGGATTTCGTTTTTTAATTTTTGGCCTAATATAGTAATTATTACTATTATTAAATAAGCGCCGTTTATTTTTAACGCGCAACTTTATAACTTTAATAAGGATTATTATTTCGGTTTTATTTTTTGATATATTATCCATAACGTCGGGTTACGTATTATCGCTTTTTGGTAATGCCGGCGATTCCGGTAACGACATAAAAGCAAACGAATTATGTAAATATAGGTACGGTAACGAAAGCGGTTTTAGTAAATCGGAAATATTAAGGAATTATAAGCTTTAAATTAACGTTATAAATAAAGGCGATAAAGCGGATTGTTAATTAAAACGATTTAATATATCGCAAATTACGCGTACGGATACGGACGTCGCGATAATTAAGGTCGCAACTTTAAGTCGCGAAAGCGTATAAATTATATGCCGGGTTGGTATTTAAACTGCTGGGATTACCGTCGAGTCCTTAATTACCAGTTTAAACCGAACGGTTATATAAGGTATGTTTTGATTAAAACCGGGTACGGCTTATAACGGCTTCGTAATTTTTTCCGACGTTTATCGAACTTATAATGCGGCAAAAGTTCGTATTTTATATAAATCGGTCCGAAATATAAGGATATAGCGCCGTTACTTTAAATTAAACAAATTCCGCCATTTACGGAAGGTTTCCCGTACGTTTTATAAAATAAAAAAGATAACTTTTTCGTAAATTAAATATAGCGCCAAAAAAAAGATCCTTTAAAACCTTTTAATATTATTATTTATCGAACCCGGAAACCGCTTTAATTAAACCGGCTATATTTAGGATTAAATAAGGACCTTTAACTTCGTTTAACTTATTCGGAAACGTATTAAATAAGAACCGTTTAAATTTAATAAAAATAAACGTTTATTTTATTTCTTTACCGCCGAACGGAAATAACCGTATAGAAAATAATTCGTTCGTCCGTCGTTTATACCATAATTCGATTATTTCCTAAGTAACCACCTTTAACAAACCAACTTTTAATTATTTTTACGCGGATTTTTTCGGATTCGAAAATTCGGATATATAAATAAAATCAAGTATACATAAATTACAACAAAATCCAGCCGGGATAAGGTTATTACGGTCTTTTTCTAATATAAAAACTTTATCTTTTTTTAAATATATTAAAATCGCTTTACGTATATATTCGCCGTTAAATAATATACGTTAATAAAGCCCTGTTTTCGTCCTATTCCGTAAATTAAAATTACTTTATTTAAAAAGTTTACGGATAATACGAATAATATTTTAACCAACTGAAAAATAAGATTGGGATTCGACGATTATCTCGTCCTAATCGGAATCGTTCGCAATAAATTACGTATCGTCTTTTTTATTATCCAAATCCGTTACGTTAATTTCCATTAAAACCTCCGTATTTTTATAAGGGATACGGTCCTTAATTTACCGAACCTAAACTTTCTTTATTATTTTAACTAATTTTGTAATAAACGGCTTAATTCCATATTTATCGAATACCTAATAAGATATAAATAATATAACTTGTCCATAATTAATTATGTTTAATTACTTATAATTACAAACTGCTCGATTAAATCGCTATTATAAATCCTTTATCGAAAAGCTTTTCGGTATTTCCCATTATACCATTCGATTAATATCCGGAATATCTATACTTAATCCAAAAGTAATAATAAATATCATAATACGGATAAAACTATTAAGCTGCTTTAATTTATCGTATACGCAAACTTAATCCCCGTAAGGTATTTCGGAACTATAAAACTTAATAGCTTTTTTTATAATATTTAACAAATACCCCCGGTTTACCATAATTTTAATTAAGTAATTCCGGATATCGATAATTTTCGCCTTCCTATTAACATAAACAATAATCTTAATAATAATACGTAAGTTATTAAATTAAATTAAAAGGATATTATTTAATAATTCGGGGATATTAATTAACAAAAAATCTAAATACGCTTAATTCGAACGTTAACCTTTAAATATAAAAAAGATAACAATATCGATTTCGGGGCGATTAATATTAAAACGCCGGACCTTTATTTTATAACCATATTTAATTAAATTTCTAACTTAATTAAAGCCGTTATATTGTGCAATTCTTTTCTTTATAACGTTATTAATAATTATTATATACGCAAACTAATATCCGTAAATAAAGAAAATAAAACGTAAATTACGGATATTAAAATATTTAAGCCGGAAATCTTTCTATTCCGATAATAAATATGCTTTATTAATAATAATTAAGCCATATCGTCGTTCGAAAACAGGATTTAATATAGCAATTTAGAATTAATCGTTTAATAATTATTTAGGACTAAAAATAATATAATTACGCTATCCGGCAACTATACGTTCGAATATCTTTAAATCAAACCTTTTCGTTTTTGCGGATATTAAGATAAAAGCAAAATATGGAATTATTAATATAAAAGTTCGTTATTCTTCGGCTAACTTAACCAAAAGTATAACTTAAATAATAATTAAGTCGATTATTAAAAAAAAGGCTTAAATAATTAAGGATTTTCTAAAACTTATTTTAATAACGAAAAAAATATTAAACTTTTCGAATACCAGATTATGTACCGTATTCACTTATTCCTTTTATAAAATACGGCCTTACCCGTTAAGCATAACATTTAATATAAAGGAAACAAACCGATAACGTAAAGTTTTTATATAATTATCGGCTATACATAAAACGTTAACGTATGGATTAATTACGTTTATAGCGGCGAAAGACCGGTAAAGCTATCGGATAAAAATAAACGAGTTACTTTAAAATATTAAGTCCTTACAGGTTTAGGGTATATACCTTAAACCTTTTAATATATTACCTACATTTAATTAATTAAAACTAAAATATATCTCGGGGTTTATTATAAACAATTTTAAACCTTATATATTATTATTTTAATTTATAAGGTTATATTATTATCGTATTAACTTAAAGGGGGTACAAGGTTATAGCATATACAAAATAAGATTTTTAGCCATTTTTTCGGGCGCGTATTATTAATCGCGTCCTAATTAGGACCAAATATATATAAGCAAATAAAGATTTTAATTTTATATTAACTTTTCGTAATTTCAAAATAGGTAACGTTAAATTAAAGCTATTTTTAAAGCATTCGAATTAAAACTTTTGAAGATTTATATAGGGATATGCAGAATGAGGCCAAAAAATCACAACTTGATATTAGGCCCTATTTTTAAGGTTTTGTTATTTCTGTGGAGCTTTTTCTTAAAAAGGTTTAATCGATACATCTGACCCTTGCAGCTACTTCTTAATCAAAAGCGCTAGCTACGGCTGCGCCGTAGGCGCAGCCACAGGCTCAAAAATCGGGCCTGACCTTAGTGAGGTAATAAATAATATATAACTTAAGTACTCAGGACCTTAGATAAGGTAAATATCCGAGTTAACCCAGCCAAAAGCGTATGGTATACGTAAAAATTAAATTTCCTTAGATATATATTTACCCCCGGCCAAATTCAGATTTAACGCTTTAAGATGGAAGTAATTAAGGATCGGCCCATTTTTAATAAGGCGACCGTTATTAACATTCGATAAATCTTAGGATTTACGGGTTACGTACGAAGCCTAATTAAGGGATACGGAGATATAATTAGACCATTAACGAGACTTACTACCAGAAAGTACGTAAGTAAGGAATTTAAGTTCCTAAAGGATGCAAAAAAGGCATTCCAGATCTTAAAAGACGTAATTACTAGTAAACCCATAATAAGGTTATTTAACGCGGACAAAAAGAAACGCTTAAAATTTAACGCCTTAGATTACGTACTAAGTGCCGTCCTAAAATAGTTAAAGGATAACAATAAATGGTACCCAGTAGCCTATTACTTGAAGGTATTTCGAAATGCAGAATTTAAATACCTAATTTATAACAAAGAACTATTAGTAATTATTAATGCTTTTAAAAAATGTGAGCTTTTTTATAGCAGAATTAAAGAACTTTTCGATATTTATTTTAATTATAAGAACTTTATCCGATTTATGAAAGTACAAAAGTTAAATAAGCGATATAAAATTTGAATAATTTTCCCGTCAAGATTTAACTTTAAGATATATCATATCAAAAAAAAAAGAATATCTAGGCGGATATTTTTAATCGCAAAGGCGACTATAATCCTAAGGTTCCCAAACGAGGCATGTAGATGTTATAGTACAATAAGGATGGTACTGTATAACTATGCGAAATCCTAAAAAAACCAACCTCCGAACTTTTAATAAGGTTTCGACGTTTTTACGATATAGATTAAAAGAAAAAGGTCCAGTAATTAAACGGATAACTAAAGAACCAACTATTATACCATAACAAGATTTATATACCTAAGGATTAACAAAAACAGTTTGTAAGAAATTTTTACGAGGACCTATTATCTGGATATCAAAAAGTCTTTAAAATTACCCGACGATTATAGGAAAAGTACGACTTCCCAGAATTACGACAAATAATTAAAAAGATTATTAAAAAATTACAACATCTGTAATAAGGCCAAGGCAATATGCCATAAACCCTATAAGCTGTTGCAACCTACCGATATTCCGAATAAGGCATAGAATATTATAGCTTAGGATTTTATCACCAGCTTTCCTTTATTTAAAAACCCAACTACTAAAGTCGAATACGACGGAATTTAGGTAATCGTTAACAAACTTACCATATATGGGTATTTTGTACCTTTTAAAAGAACTGCAACGGCAAAACAACTAGCTTATGCATTTATTCGACATTACCTCGATAAATACGAGGTACCAAAAGAAAATATTTTTGATCGAGATAAGCTCTTTACGTTCAAGTTTAGCATCAGCTTTTTTTAAATAAATAGGTGTTAAGCTTAAGTTCTTTATAGCTTATCACCCCTAAATAAATAATTAAACGAAATAACTAAACCAGATTTTGAAATAATACGTCCGAAACTATATTAACTACTAACAAAACAATTAGGTAAAGTTATTACCATTAACATAAGTAATTTATAATACGTTTATTAACGAAAACATAGGTATCTCCTTTTATACGGCTATAGACGGACATAAGGTAATAACCTAACGACCGGAACAACCGGTATATAAAACTCTTATAATCACTACCATAACTCGCCGAATAAAAATAATATTAACGGAAATCAAAATAATATAATCCCGCTTATAAGCCGAATTACGCTTTTTCCAGCAAAAAATGGCCCAATATTATAATAAAAAAAGAATTAAAGGATTAATTCTAACGAAAGAAAACAAGGTTTACTTATTACGTCAAAAATAAAACGTAATATCGAACATCTCACAAATTAAAACCAAAAGGCTTAACGATAAGGTTAATTTCAAAAGACTTAAGCCGTTTAAAATTAATAAAGTTATTTCCAAAACTAACTACCGACTATTACTACCTAAAATAATAAAGATATACCTTATTTTCTACATTTCCTTGCTTAAACTAGCACCTAAAAACGCCCCGTTAAAAATAAGCTTAAAAATCGAAAAAAGAAATAATAAATACGAAGTCGAAAAAATAGTAAACTTTAAAATGGTTAAAAATAAAATCTAATACTTAGTCGAATAAGAAAGATACTTACACAAAAAAAACATTTAAGAATTACTTAATCACTTAATCAATGCGATAAACCTAGTTAAAACGTTTTACCGACAGAATCCTAACCGACCGTCTTTAACGCGGCTAAAATCGCAGGCGATAAAGGTCCCCAACTTAAATCCAACCTTACGGCGTTCCAATCGAAAGAAATAAACGCCTTTATTATGGCATCTATTTCGGAAACAAACTATACCTACTTTACTTCCACCTGTCGCCGTTTTTCTTTTATTTTTTCCCATTTTTTTAATTAATCTAATTTTAAACCTTCCTTTAACATTTTTAATACCCGTTTCTTAAGGAAATCTTATTAAAAACGTAAACGTTTTAATCTTCTAATAAACTTCTTCGATTTTTTATGTTGGCGACGCCTTAATTCGTTTAATTCCTTTTCCGCTACTTCTTAATACGCTAAAAAAAAACTATCCTTAACCTTCCGCTACTCCTTTTAAAAACGCTTTTATATTTCGTTTATTTTTTTTAAAAAGTTCATGGTTAAAACGTCGCAAAAAAACGTTGGCGACGAATGCAGTTATTATAACTTAAATACTTTAAGGCGTAAAAATATTCGGCCTCGTTAAATCGAATATAATAAAAATACGGAAAGGCCTTTATACTAAATTTCTTAATTAAGTTAATACGATTATCTCAAAGATCGCGCTAATTTAAACAAGACTTTTTTTGGTTTCTTAAAATGGCTTAACATAATAAAAAATAACTAAGTTCAGAAGTGGATTTAATAAGAAAAGACGATTTACTGTTTTTATCTTTAAGATAAAGATTTTTAAAGAAAGGAAATAATATTACGAAAACAATGTTTTCATCTTAAGGTCTTACCTTTAAGGCTTAATACGGGAGTGCGTTACGGCTAAAGGTCGGCCAAGGGGCTTAGCCATTAAGTAATCTAGGTAATTTAGGTAATCTGGGACTAGATTACATAGATCACATAAATCCACGAGACACTTATTAAAAAGACAATTGGATATATAACGAACCGATCTCCTATATAAATAGCACCTATTTAATTTTTCGCTCTTTAACTATTAATCTAAGCTTTTAATTAAAAGCAACTATACCGTTCTTTAATTAAGGGAAAAGTCTTTAAACCTCTTTAACGAACAAACCCTTAATAAATCATTCCTCGCCCTATTATTACCTGCAAATCAAGACCCTATTTCGGATACTGCTCATACTTCCAGGTGGATGTATAACAGGTTCGTTACAGAAAGCTTCGAATATAATTATTGGTACCTGCTAACGTCGCATTAAAATTAACCCTTTTCGTTAAATATTTCGTACCGAAATATGTTAAAATAGCGAAGTTATTTTAGCTTTATAACTATGCTAAAGGCCGTTTATCCGAGATGATATTTATAGGTTTTAACCTTAAAGTCCTCGTAAATAAGATAAGTTTCGTACTTCAGGATGTTGTTCTGGATTTAAATAATAATGGCAATAATAAATTTTGGCTGAAAGAAAGTCGCACTAATTTCTTTCTTTCTTTTCTGCCTTATTATCGGATTTTTCTTTAGCCGCTTACACCTTTTTCTAAGCTTAAGGAATCATTCTTTTTTTAAAGTTCCTTATTACGGGAAAGTAATATTTGATTTTAAATTATTGCTTCTTACTATAAATAGAACAATATATATTGGATTTAGTTTTTTTATGTTCTATCGAAATGGTACTTACTTTTTTAAGGCTTACCCTTATCTTTTTTAGTTTGGCTGCCAAGGTCTTTGTCGTCGTTTCGTTTGGTAACTCCTTTTTTCTAGCAATACCGGTTAAAGGTACGGCGGTTAGCAATAATTACTTTGTTCGGTATACTTTTTAAAGTATCTTATTTTAAGTACCAGATAGATCTCATACTTAATTTATAGTTTTAAGCCCTTGTAAAAGTGATAAAATAAAGCGATTTTTGGTAAATTGGAAATTGCAGCCCGGCGGTTAGATTTTATCGTATATTTTATAACCGATTTAGTTTAATAAAGAACGTATAATTTTTTTACCGCGTCTTATTTTTTATTTGGGTTTCTAAATATAGCTTGTATTCGATTTTCGAAGTACTGGTAGTCGCTAAAGATGTAATTACTGATATTCTAGGATTCCTAGGGGTAATATTTAAAGTAAACTTTTCTAATCGGTTCGAATTATAAAACAACATTTTTAATAAGCCGCTAAAAAATGGCCATTGCCTTTTAATAATCCTTTATTAAAAAGCTGTTGTAAAACCTAAGGTAAATCCTAACTTCAAAGAAAAATCCTGTTACGTTTATAAATTTGTCGTAAGGCTTTAAAGTAATAAGCTTATGGCACTTAATTTTCGGTATTTTAGAATAACTAAAAAGTAGGATAATAATTTCGAGATACCGATTAGAGCCAAATAATAAAAGGACTAAGGTTCTTTCCTTTATTTCTCAGGTAAGTTAAGCCATCCCTTTTCTAAAGGCTTCAGGATTTCCTTCCTTTTCTTTTTTTAAAAGTTGGATTTTGCGCAACAGGACTTCTATTTTTCCTTTAAGGGAAAGCTTTTTTTCTTTCTTTTTAGGCCCTAAGGTTCCTGGACCTCCGGCCTTTACTCCTTTTTTGAATTTCTCTGAACCTTAATAATATCCTTTAAAGCCGGCGTTAAATTCTAATTTTAACAGGAAAAATCTTTTTTTATTTTGAGCTATAAAAGATATAATATAATTAATAAATTATAGAACGTTTCGGATAAGGAAGAAGTCGTTTAATCTGATTATTAATTCGTTACCAGCTTATAAAGGAAATCGAATATAATGTCTATCTTTTAAACGTCGTTTTATAATATCGTCTTTATTAAATTTCGGAAAGTTTATGCCTAACTGGATTCGGAATTATTCGTCGGTTATTAATTAAGGAGTTATTAAAATGTGGCGAACCTGTTATACATTTACCTGGAAGTATAAGCAATATTCGAAAAAGGTTTTAATTTACAGGTAATAATAAAGCAAGGAATAAGTTACTAAGGATTTGTGCGTTAAAAACGTTTAAAGACTTTTCTTAGAGTAAAAAATAACTACCTTGGCCGTAGGTTTATATTAATACTTAAGAAGCGAAACTAAGGAGGTGCTATCTAAATAAAAAAGCTTACTTTATATATATCCTTCTGTCCTTGAATGAATATATCGTGGATCTCTATGATCTATATGATCTAATTAATCTATCAGATTACGTAGATCACATCTTAATAAGCCAAGAGCTTCCCTCCGGAATTTAGCCGTACCAGGTCCACGCAGAGCCTCAAAGACAGGTCTCCAGTGAAAGAGGAACCCTGTTCCTGTAACATATAATTATAATGTTTTCGTAGTATTAAAGCTGTAAAGTAATATATTAACTTTTCCGTATCTTTTACCTGGAACGGAACTATTACTGAGGTAATATTCTGTGAACTTCTACAACTGGTTTAAAATTTAAGACATTACAAATATCGTTAAAGATATATCATAAATCTTAATATCAAAATTAAAAAGTTTCTTATATAGTAAAATAAAATGTTTACGGCGTTATGTTAATTAATATATAAGAACTACGTTAGAATCCGTCCTATTCTTATTAAAGATTAATTGGTTTTTATAATTAACCTTTTTATAATTTTTAATAAACTAATAACATCTTTTAAAACGTTAATCGCCAGTGATTCAATTATAAATAAATATCTTTAAAGCCCCACTCTGTCGGAGATATTTTAAAGTGTTATTAAAAGGTATATAATAATATGAAGTTAATTCAAAATAGATTGATAAATGCCTTTTATGATTTATATTTTATATATTCCAGTTTTAACGTTTTCGCTTAGTATAGTGCTAGTGCGTATATACACCTTTTAACTATTTTATTTTAACGTTCGTATTAAAATCTTTCTTCGTAATTAAAGCTTTCTAACCTCACCTACTTCTTAATCAAGATTATTTTAATTGATAAAATCCGCCGAAGTTCCGTATAACTTAGAAGACCCAATCTTATATTATAACTTAATACTTTTTAATATTTATGACCGGTTAACTATCCGTATTTCATAATTAGATTACGTAGCATTATATAAGCAATTTTATAGGATCATTAAAATCTCTAGTAAATTTAACAATTTAAGATCTTAAATATAGCTAGCGAATCTAATAATTTGAAACTTTTAAGACTGTAAAATAAGTCAATAATTTAAAAGGTTACATTTAGAATTATGAAATATATAAATATATATATAACCTTTTCGAAACATGAAATAATATTAAAGTATAATATAAATTAGGAATTTAAATCATATTTAATAGTTAACTTTGTGAAACGAAGTTACTACATCTTTTATAAAATGCTTTAATATATTATATTATTATATTCATAATTATTACACAAGTTTAATACAAGTTGAAGGGCTATTTTCAGGCCCCGCCAAATACAGTAAAAATCATTCCACGATATAATTTCAAGGATAAATCTGATTTGTAATATCTTCAAACACGATAACTGGTTAATGGTTTTTACAGTCAAGATAAATTCTATACCTTAAGCCTCTAAAGCATTATTTTAACGGCGAGAAATACGTAATTACTAACAAGCTTCGACCCTGATAAACCTTATACTCGCTTCCTTGACAGTTCAGCAGAGTTAATATAGCTTGAAAAATATTAGACTTTGCGCCGTAAACCTTAAAAATAAGCCTTAGAAATAAACGTTCACTATATTCAAAATCTTTCTTAGCCCCCTTTAGTTTTACGGTTTAATCCTTTTTATATAATCTTTTTCAATTAGTTATTAATTAAGATATTACACAGCGTAATTCCGAATATATAATAGCGGTTCTCCGCCATAAAAGCTGTATTATGAAAACTTTTTTATTTTCGATATATGATTCTAATAGAATTGCCGACGAAATCAACTTTACCGATATTATTACCAATTTGAAAAATTCTTTCTTAAATCAATAAACTTCGGTTTTTCTCTTTAAGATACGGTCTATTCCGCGAAAAGATGGTATTCGTATTTTGAAAGAATTACACCCAAATTATAAAAAGTATAACCAAATTATTGGCGAAATTAAAAAAGGAAAATAATAGGGGGTTTTAAAATTTTAAAGTTCGAACTTTAAAATAATATAAGCTATAAAATTATGGGCGATAATTTGCTCGCCTGGTCCGGATTACGAAAAATCTCCAAATTTCGGCCTAAAATCGATATGAATAAGAGCGGGACAAGGCAGTCTGAAGTTGACTTGGAGTAAGACGCCTATGATGGGGATGAGCTTAGTAAAGCTTAGGTATTAAGACAGCAATCTATTATTTTATCTAATTTTAGCTATATAATCACGTTTTGTTTAAGAAGAATGATTATTGTTATCAACTGTACAATTAAAGTCAATAATTAATTAAACTGATCCATCGTATTAAGTTATAACTTTTCTTTAATAATGCCATGTACATTTTACTAATACCGCCGCTCTTATATTAGTTAAAAAGCGGCTCATTTTTAAAATAACATTTTAAGTTTCCGAAAATAAGAAGGTCCGATTTATTTCTTTTTCAAAGAAACCTTTACAACTATTAAATTAATTAGTTAATGCAATTCCGAAACTTATTAACAGTAAAATCGTATTTGTTAAGATACTAAAGGAAGTTTATAATTAACTACAGTCTTAAAAATTCCCATTAGTTAAATAAGCAAGTAGAAAGTAACCGGTATAACTATCGTAAACAGTTTAACTAAAGTAATGAGCTTAACTAACACAGCCCGTTTAAATAGCTTACGACAAGAAGATGTCAAAGCTTACTAAATCTAACCCTTATCACGTAATTACTATTAAGTAATAATGATTTGATTTAAAAAGTCGCGTACAATTTAAGAAGTTTCTGAGTAGTTTTAAAATATTTACTTATCGAATCCCTTTAGCTATTAAAATACAAATTTAAACCCTGGCTATTTGGTGTAGATTTATACGGCATAAATAAGTTATTATCCCTTTTATCTAAAGATCTGTAATGACGACCCAAATCTATAACCATTATAAAAGTAAAAAAGCAATTTAAAAATGATATTTAAAGTAATAAATAAAACGATTAAAGCGGAAAATAAATTCAAAGACTTGAAATAAAAACGATTAACATTTAAATACGGTAATCCTTTATTTAGTGAACCTTGAAAACTAATTAGAATTAAAAGGGGGTAATAGTTATAACCTTTAACGGCCTTGAAGAAAAGGTCCAAGTAAGCATATTTAAAGATAAATACCTTCGAGGGTTAATGGATTATATTATTATAACCCTTAAAATCGACGGCTTAAAATACACGTGAAAACCGCGAAATTTCAAGCACCAGCAAAATAGGAAGTGAAGTAATTTGTTCAGCATTAAAACGTTATAAGAAATAAATATATCCCATAAAAGGACACCTTGACTTGCGGAAATAAAAGAAATATAATAATAAAACCGACGCCGGATTTGATATTATAACTGCACTAGAATAGTATACCAGGGTTATTAAAATAAAAAACTTAAATAATAAGGCAACCTTAATATGAGTTAAAACTATATTTTTAAGACTTAGCCAAATACATAGAAAATCATTCTGTGATCAATTGTCACGATAAATATTAAACACAGTATTTTTGAACACGAAAACTAATTAATAATTTTAACGTTTAGAATAGATTCCATACCTCAGTTTTATAACGCTTTACTTAAAGGCCGACTAATCCGTAGTTGCTAATTAACTTCGACTTTAATAAACGTTATATCCGCCAACTAATTCGGTAGAGTTAGATAATATAACTTGGTAAATGTTACGGTTTACACAGTACACCTTAAAAATAAACCCTAAAATAAAATTTGAAGATAGATTTTAAAATAAAGCTTAATTACGTATAAAGACTTTGCAACCTTCGTTAAATCTACGATTCGATTGTTCATATAGCATTTTGTAACGTTACCTATTAATGGAAATATTATGCCATGTGATTCCCAATATGCCATATTAGTAGTCCGAAATAAGAAGCCTTTGATTAAAACCGTTTTATTCTAGGCATATAATCTATATAAAATTACCGACGAACTAAAGCTATCGACATTATTGTTAATCCAGAAATTCTTTCCTAAATACATGAGTTGTAGATTGTAATTTTCGAATAGCATATATTTCGTTAAAACAACCGTAATTAAGTTTTAAAAGAAATCATAGGCGAAAAATGAAAATTATACAGGAAATATTAAAGAAACTGGAAATGGAAAATAGTAGGTGAGTTTAAATTCTCGAAGTTAAGATTTTGGAACGATGTATGCTGGAGAATTACAAGCGATGGTTTGTCCGGTTGCTTCGGATTGCGAAAGATTTTCAGAATTCGGACAAAAGCCGATACGGATAAAAGCGGTAGAAGGCAGTTTAAAGCCGTCTTGACGTAACATGCCTCCGAAAGGGATAGATTTAATAAAGCTTAGGAATTAAGGTAGCAATTTATCATTTTATCAAACCTTTTCTATATAGCCACGTCTCGTTTAGAAAAAGCTTAAATAATAATAACAAAATATGTAAATATCGCTTCTGTTACGGTAACAACATCACGGCTTAGCTAAGCAGCCATAACGCTATATAGCAGCAGGCGCACTACACCTCTTAAATAGTTCCCTCTTTCTCCTTCGTGCAATAACAGAATACTTTACCCAGTCTTTAAAGACGATTAACGCCGTAATAGTTTGTTGCACCTTTAAAACAAACTTTCCTAATAGCTTACCATCATTACGCCTTAACCTAAACCTTGCAGAACCCCAGGTCCGTCGTTAATACGTCGCAACCTCGCCATAACTTCACCTAATATTCCAACCCCAAAGGGCACCACAGGTGCCAACACTCCAGCTCCCGAGCAGGTGCAAAGTAGCGGCATCACGCCGCCGCCGCGACCTACGAATTCCCAAGAACTTTTCCAAGGATTTCCTCTTGTGGCTGCTGTTACGGCTTGCTTTATACACGATTTTATGCCCTTCGGTCGACTTCTTAAAATTAACGAATAACATTAAAGGGTTTTTGGAAACGTTTGGCAGCTTTCGAAAATAACTATAAACGTTTAAATTAAAAGCAAAACGAATTCCGAGAACGTTTCGTAAATACGGAATCGTTTTTATAATAGGTAAAATAATTTTTATACGAAAATTATTAACTCCGTAAACGGTTAATTACCCTAAAATAATTATTATAGCAAATAACCTAAATCGCTTTCGAAAATGCGTAATTACGTAAATATTTAATAACTACGGAACGAATATTCCAAAATGGCCCATTCCCTTATACTAAGCTAGCAGCGCCTATTAACGACTTAACAAAACCGCCGGGGGTTAATTCCAACGGGTTTAAATAACGCCGTTATAATGCCAAAAACCCGTAACCGGGCCCGTAACCTTTTACGACCTAACCCCTAGCGGTTCCGCAACAACCCCGCCCGGATTATGCCCTACCGGCAGGTTAACCCCTTTTTGGTATGGTAAAAAGCCAACGCCTATACGGCTTAAAGCCTTCGGTATATAAAAGGGACGCTAAGGACTCGATGGTCCGCCAGGAAAAATACATTAACTGGCGTTCCTTAGTACGCCTAAAACTTGCCATTAATCGGAACGCTTACCCGACGCCTGGAAACCGCATTATGTGCGTTATTTAACGCCTTTAAGGGGACATCTTTTCGGACGTACGTAAAAAGATCGATAAGGTGGCAGTATAACCCCTAAACCCCGAAACGTGGTCGTATGGATAGCGGGACGTCGACGATATGCTACTGTTCTTCAACCAAATTTACATTACTGTCGACGTACTGGCATAAGCTTATAAAAACTTCCAGGGCCTAAAATAAAGTTTTATGTTATTTGCCGATTTTATTAGCGACTTTATACGCTTAACCGACTAAACCCGATAGCCGTCAGGCTTACGTATTCGTTATAACAAAAGGTTAACGGGGCTCTCTAGGAAGTATTCGTTCCGTAGGTACGGTACCTTAATTTTAAGGACGATCCGGCGTAGATTTAGCTTTTTAGGGACCTTTTAAATAATATAACGGACCGGGTTTTCCTTAAACGTATAAAAAAGATTTCTGGTAATAACGTCCCGATACCGCAAACCTCCAGTAACGATTCGGAACCCGAACCTATATAGCTGGACGCTATAATTATTAAAAGTAACGGCTCCTGCGGACCTTTAAACGAAAAGGAAAGGTAATGCCAACGCAGATTAAACTTTTGCATATATTGTAAAAAAGAAAGGTATTATTTTTTCTATTTGCCTTAATTACCGACCGCGTTTATTTAACCAGGGAAGAGATTAACCTTTAAAATAAATCGTAACTAAAGGTTTTTACCGAGTTATTAAGATAATAATAAATTCGACCTATACATATATTCCATAAGTTTAAATATATTTTTTTGCTTTTTGTTTTAATTATAACTTCCCGGCAGCGTTATACTGCCGGCGCGCTTTATGGTCGACTGCCGATGTTCGTTTATGGGATTTATTAATGATAACTTCAGGCGTTAAACTAACCTCCTTTTTCACCTTATTCCCCGACCTCGTTAACTCCGGCTAATAAACGGTACCGTAACTCTCTTCGTTACTTTCGCGTATACGTTATAATTCCGAATAAGTTCTGTTACGAAGGAAATCACCTTATATTAATAATTTTTAAACGGTCTTAATATTATTTTCGAATTACGTTGGTTTCGTAAGCATAATCCGTCGATCGACTAGATTACAGGTATTATACATATCGATCACAAGACGATATCTGAACTTTTACCATCACCAGCGTTAATAAATATACCTCTTACCTTTACTGCTTTAGTCTCTTAAGATATTAATATACCGATTATGGTGCGTTCTTTTCGCGCTATTAACTTTTTGACGTTTTGCCGCACAAAAAACGTTATAATAAATTTTATATCTTTAACGAAATTTAACGTTTTTACGGATATCTTACGCGAAATCCTTTTTTTCCCCTTCTAACCCCTTTCCGTTAATAAAGCAGCATTATTAACGTTTAACGCGGTTTTCCGTAACATCCTTATTTAGGACGATAACCTTAATCCGAATATTAAATCTTTTAAATTACGCGCTTTTTATAGCTAAATTACCGAAACTCCTTAATTACGCTCCGTAACTGAAAAGGATATATAGAAATACCTAAATAATAAGCCACTTACGATAATAATCAAAATCTTAGAAAAACTTACTTTTAAATACCACGATTTAACGAAACCGTTCGTATTTAATAACGTTAATACCTTATTACTTTATCGACCTTTCGATTATAAAATCGAGCTGTTTCCGGGCCAAACGCCACCATATAGTCGAACGCGGGCCATGTCCTTATGTGAATTGTTAACAGGACGGAAATATATCGACGACTACCTAAAAAACGGTTTTATCCGTCTTAATAACTTCTTTAAAATAACTCGATTTTACTTATTAAAAGGCTTAAAGATAACGTACGCATTTAAGTAAATTACTAGGGCATTAATAATAGTATAGTAAAAAATCGTTACTTAATCCTTTTAATCGGCGAAACCTTAAACGCCCTTTATTCGGCGCGTATATATACTAAGTTCGATATCGTTACGGTATTTAACCGCTTACGTATCGCCTTAAAAAACGAATAAATAATAGCTTTTACAACCCGGTCCGGCTTATTTTAATATTATATTAATTATATCTTATTTAACCAGTTAAATAAATATATTATAACTTACTTTAACGACGTCCTATTTTATAACAAAAATAAATATAAATATAAGGATTACGTCAGAAAAATATTACGTTACTTTATTAACACTAAATTAACCATAAATATTTGAAAATATAAGTTTAACGTTATTAAAATACGATATTTAAGTTTAATAGTTTTTATTAAAAGTATTGTTATAAACCTTAATAAAATTACAATTATTTAATAATAAAAGTAACCCGGATTATTAAAGAATTGTAACGTTTTTTCGGCTTTACGAACTTTTACCCCCGGTTCATAAAAAGCTTTTTATTAATCGTCAAGTTTTTTACAGCCTTAATAAATAAGGTTTAATAAACCGGCTAATTCTTAAACGACGTAAAGGCGGTATTTCAAAAGCTTCAAAACGCCTTTTTTATAACCCCCATATTATTTTATTACGACCTTTAACGCCGTATAATTTTAAAAACCGATACCTTTAATTAACCGTTAAAAAGGGTCCTTTTGCAATATGACGCGTAAGGCATATTACGGCCCGTCGCCTTTTTTTCAGTTAAGCATAACGTTGCAAAGTGAAATTACAAGATTTACGATAAAAGACTGCGGGCAATTATTAGGGCGTTCGAAAAGTGGCGCTCGGAATTTTAAAAAATCGAAAAACCTGTAAAAGTTATTATTTATTATAAGAGTTTTTAACATTTTGCCATTATAAAGTTTTTAAATTAGCACCAAGTCCGCTACTTCGAATTCTTTAGCGATGTTCGATTTTAGATAATTTGTAGGCTAGGAACTAAAGTTAAGGTCCTTAATATCTTATCATGCCATCCTGTTGCGTAGCCACTGCACTAAAAGACTGTATTGATAAGAGCGCACTTATTGCGCTACTTATCTGACACACCCCCTCAGTGGCTAGCGATCAAGGTGGCGCGTACTTCGGCTCCTCAACCTAAACTTCCGCAGCTC